>JAVGWX010000003.1:23441782-23694282 GCA_036924085.1 Ariolimax columbianus
CACACACTGTGAGATTATCTGCAGAGTTTCTTGGATGTCTTTGGCCAAATCTTGCCTGCTTGAGGCAGTCATGTACGTTAGAATGTTATCTGCAAATGTTAACGTTCGCCCTGTCCCTGTGGGTTGACCACTTTTACTGTGTAGATGTTGAACAGCACAGATGAGAGTGGAGACCCCTGAGCCAGTCCTGGACATATTCGCTTCGGTTCTGATGTCCATCATTCCCCTCGGAGTGTAACTGTTCTTTCCATCAGGGCAGCTGATATTCAACTAATCAACCACGGGCTAAAACCACATTGCTTAAGACATGTCATTAAACTCAAAATCGTCAGATCGAGTACCACAGTGACTGTGTCTTGCTTTGACTGCAAACCCTCATATACATCAAACGCCAAAGTCCCGGAGTTATCCCAGGTCTCCTTCGCTGTTATTTAACTGCCCAGCGTATCGGTAAGGAAGTGCTCACGTTTTAGGTAGGACATTATGTTCCTGGCGACTACCTTCTCAAGCAATTTGCCATATATTATTTTTAGGAACCCAGTAGTCTCGAGGTAAGTTGTTCGCCTCGGGTGCTGGAGGTCGCGGGTTCAATTCACGGTGGAGATCGGGATTTTTTTCCCGTGGATCATCCGGTACATATTTCCCCTGATCTCTGAGTAGTGAGATCAGACAGCGGTGTGCAGTGACGTGCATGTTAAAAATACCGTAGCAGTTGGAAATCGAAATGAGTAGATTTTTAACTTGAATTTTGTTCGGCCAAAATTGAAGTTAATAATCTACTCAAATTATTCTAGGGATATTCGCCCCACAGAGAATATGTCGCAAAAAGGGGACTGTTTAGCTATATCTTCAGGTCTTAGTTATGTGGTTAGCGGAGCAGCTTAGATGGCGTTTCACAGACTGCTAGTCTACCATGCTCTAATTTGCCTTTCCACCTACACCAGTCTCAAAAATAGGCGATCGTATATTCCAGGGGCTAACAGATGCTCGGATTGACCTGGCAATTCATCGGTGGATTTTCACCTGCCAAAACAATATGAAGCAAAGCAAGTCACACCTCCCCATGACGTCTAACGACATAAGTGGACAAGATAGATTGTGATTATTTGATAGCTGCTGAGAATCGTGTAATCCTTACCAGGTTTAAGCATCGGGTAAAGATAGCTATGAAGCTAGTCCCAAGCCCCAGCTGCTGTCTCTGCAGTGTCATTAAACTCCTTCCCTATATTTCTTATCTATGTCTTATCCAACTGCTTAATGTGTTAATACTGTACTCCATCAGGACCTGGGGCGGTGTTTTTGCTGATACGCATTCTATTTGCTACCTAAGCCTTGGTGATGAGGTCTACATAAGCCTCTTTTCTGCTGGTCGCGACTAACATACCTTTTCGAATGTCATGACGGGCATCTATGTCGCCATTGTCGTCCGCCTGGACAATTTATCTACTGAAAAAACCCAGACCCTTCTTTTCGTCTGTCTTCAGGGGAATTCCTGTGGTGCCTTTAATGATAGGGATACGCTAGCTTGTGGTCTTTTCATTCATCGTTTGATACATGTACCATAACTTCTGGAGGGTATTATCATTACCCACACCTGTAATGAACTCCTCCCACCGCTCGTTATTGGACTCTTTGAAAGAATTGGTGGCTTTGCGTGTTACCTCCTTCTTTTTATTCAACGTGTCGGCATTAGTACATGGTCTCTTTCTGGCTTTTCTCCTTTTCTCTCCAGGCCAAATGAACCACTTGATTCTACCATGGTGGTTGAACAAAAGGGGATCTAGTGGTCCTGCGTCCGATTGCCTGGCTCAATTTATTTTCTACGCTATTATGTTCGTATGTATATCTGAAAATCTTGTTTGGTTTCCGGTGTATTTTAATCTGAGTATAAGTACGACAGGTGGTCGCTCTATTGTCTTCTAGCGGATCCCAGTATGTGGATGGATCAACATCACTAGATATCAGCGCCAGTGACAAATACTTGTCATTGGACGTCCATCGTTCATGACAGTGAGGTTTTTGTGGACAAATGCCTGGCTTAAAGACACCCTTTTTCAATTTTCCGTGCCATTTGCCGATTCCTTTGACCTAGCGTGAGTCACCTGAAATTATGCACTTTTTACTCTGCGACTCTGACAATTCCGACAGCAACTTGTACTTCACTCCATCGAAGAGGTGATCAACGTTGGAGATTCTCGATTCTTGGTTGTTAATTGTCACTGCAATCCTTTGTACAACGACAACATCTATTTCACAGGTGCAATTAACTATCCATGTATGGGGAAGTTCTTTCTTCACATACATCGTCAGTCCCCGCTTTCCGGGCCCGGGTGGATTACTGTAGCACCTGTATCCTGGACCCTTGATGGTAACCTTTTCCTTCGAGAACGTCTCCTGGATCATGAAGATATCGAAGTCGTATACCGATTTTTGGAGAATTACTTCGCGTTTGGTAGCGCTGCAGCAAAGCCAGTAGCTTATACGCTAGATCAAATTGTTCACGAGGAGGGCTAGTGGCAGCAGATGGCGTCCTCGTTGTCTCCTTTCCCACCGCTCAGAGATTTTATTTTATTTATTTATTTATTATGGCTACTCTTGACATGTTTTCAGCGACAAAATTAATTGTATTGTGTAAATAATAATTTCTAAGTCCTGGTATCGACAGGAATGCATTGTTTTCTGTTGGTGACATAGTCATTTAGTGACATTTCTTTGTAGAGTAACAGCTTTTTTTTACTTAAAAATATTAATTTGGCAACGTTTTGTTTCCAAGAAAAATATGTTCATGGGAGATTTAATACAAATGTTGGCCAGCAGTCTTTAAGACGTTTGCAGTTCGTCTCTCAAGAATAACAGGCGCGAGATAAGCATTCTAAGTATTATAATAAAAAAGTAATGTTTATTGAAACATCAATACGTTAATGTTTATTATATTGTTGATCGATTGGCTCACATTTTATGTGCAGGTGAAGCATCGAAGCAGAGACCACAGAGCCACAGCTGGCTGCATTATAGGAAGCATGTATCTGAGTAATTGTAATAGCGGTTCAGTAACAATGGTTTCACATGCCAATGCTGTTAAGCCTGATACACAATCCTCCTTTGTCGACTTTTACACTCTTTCAAAATCACTTTTGAACTCGGTCGCTTCTGGTGGTATTTACTATACAATACTATACAATACAATACAATACAATACAATACAATACAATACAATACTATACTATACTATACTATACTATACTATACTATACTATACTATACTATACTATACTATACTATACTATACTATACTATTCTATACTATACTATTCTATACTATGCGATGCTACACTATACTATACTATACTGTTCCATACTATTATATAATATAACATATTATACCATATTATACATACTATTCTACTCTTTTCCATACTATACTACACTACACTACACCTCACTACACTACACTACACTACACTATACTATACTATACACACATATGAATATATGTACACATATGAGTATGTAATATATGAGAGAGAGAGAGAGAGTATAAGAAAGTTTGAGAGAGTGTGAGATAGTGACATAAAGTGTGGGAGAGCGAGAGACAGTGTGGGAGTGTGTTGAGAGAGGGAAAAAAGTGTGAGAGTGTGACAGAGTGAGAGATAGTGTGGGAAAGTGTGATAGAGTGAGAGAAAGTGTGCAAGAATGTGACAGAGTGAGAGAAAGTGTGCGAGAGTGTGACAGAGTGAGAGAAAGTGTGAGAGAGTGTTAAAGAGTGTGAGAAAACCTGAGAAAGTGTGAGAGAGTGAGAGAAAGTGTGAGAATGTTAGAGAGTGTGAGAGAATGTCAGAGAGTGAGAGACAGTGTGAGAGAGTGTGAGAGCGTGAGAGAACGTTTGAGAGAGGGGAGAATATGTGAGAGTGTAAGAGAGTGAGAGCGAGTGGGAGAAAGTGTGAGAGTGTGAGAGAGTGAGAGAAAGTGTGACAAAGATTGAGAAAGAGAATAATAATATATGTTTGACATCACAACTTCTGGATGGTGCTTGCTTTTACTCTCATCTGGAAATTCTGCTGCAACTAGCGACATTATTCCACGAGCAGATTTGTGATTGGGTAATGATAAAACGTAGCAAAGGTAATATATTCCACACATTCGCAATGTCCCCTTTGGGTGGGGGTGCTCAATTTCCAGTTGTGGTTAGATGATCTGGATTGGAGGATGTCACAAAGACAGGAAATGTGGAAGGGTGTTTCCGCTGTCAATATGACATTGCTGGTAATGCTGTTTGATATGACATTTATAAATATCGGATTTACGTTCTCATGTTCTGTAGTCTTATAATAATAATATATAAGGGGCAAACGTTTCCGCTTACAGAACATTAACAAGTTAATGTTTCTTTGTCTATTTCTATTTTTGTATGTCATATTTCGCCAGCTCTTGATCAGGCACTGTTTTAGTTTTGGTTACATTTCGGTCTTAAAACGTAGCCATGGCTGATATAATCCACAGCTGCGATTGCTACCAATACTCAAATCAATAGATCATTTGATATACGAATTAGTAAATCGTTATCACTATAACGAGAATCACTGTATACCAAGATCAACAAGCCGCTGTCCGAGTATCTGGGCAAACATCAGATTGGTTTGCAGTACACAAGAGGAAGGGGTAGACCATGGCACCAAGATATCCAAGAATGCCTGAGTATGACTGTGGCAGAGGCTGGAGTTTTGGCAAGGGAATGAGTTTATTTCAGACAGACTGGGATAGGAGCAATGTTCTACAAAGGACATCCTACATGATGATGATGATATCACTATAACATATGTCCTGTAACTATTTGTTTCATATCAAAGCCCTAACACTATCACTAACAAGTGTTCTCTATCCCAATTCTTGTATAAATTGGCCAGGTATAATGGTATAATCACAAACACAAAACTACGTTAAGGAACACATAATTAATTATAGAGGAACATTAGCGAGAAAATGCAGAAATATACAATAGATACCCATATCAGACCTGTGAATAAGTGCTATAATCTTATGTTTCCAGTTTTGCCTTATTGTCCTAGCCAAGAGGCGTTGCAGACATGCGTAATGCCTAGATTTCTTGTTATCACCAGGTGGAACTTCCTGAGAGTGTCAGAGGCACCATCGACCCACCGACTTGGACGTCTGCCTCTTGCACTTGGACCGAGACCTCAATACGATATGCTCTCGCTTCAGGCTGATCATTATCCATTCTGAATAAATGACTAAACCCCTTCATTTTGTGGATGTCACTGAAGGCACTAACTGGGTTTGCATGCATTATCTATGTCAGCGCGGTGTTGCGGATTCGGTCATGGATTGTCTTTCCGGTTGCGATTCTCACATAGCTCATCTCACAGCTCTGGATCAAGCTCGTAAATGTTTCTTGTAAGGACCAATAGTGACATTTGTAACACAATGTTGTGATCAACAGTGCATTTATCAGCCTCCTCTTAGTTGAAAGAAGCACTCTAGCATTTTTCAGAATTGGTGCATTGTGATAATGGACACTGTTCACCTTCTGACCTCTATGTGCGATCTCTCTGTTCACTCTGACGTCATCAGTGAACATACTACCTAGGTATTTGAATTCCCTTACTTGCTTGATGCTGTTGTCACTGCTATGGAAACTTCTCTGCACGTATTCACGCGATATCATCATAGTATATGTCTTGTCTGTGTTGATCGAAATGTCCATTTCGTTACAAGCGAAATGGAGATATGTTAGGTGGCGTTGTAGGTCATCTCCATTTTAGTAAAAGATGACCTGATCATCAGCAAACAACAGTTCATTTAGGGACTCCTGAAGTAAATTGTGGATAAAAGGTGGAGAAAGAACAAACTCCTTTCGAACATCACTCAACACTTGAAACCATGTGTCAGACTGGCATTTTACGTACAATGCACGAATGCGATTCAGTAATTATGTGCTATTTATGTCTCAGTTAATGCTACATAATGACACCGACAATCAGCACTCTCTACAGATGTTAGTGTCGTTTAAGTTATTGACATTTTACATTTTTACCAAATAATTCAATTCATTAACATTCTTTGCTTTATATTTGCAGCTGATTATTTTACACTGATTTTCTTCCACATATATCATCTGCCGCTATCTTCCAATGTAGTTCCAGCTGAATATCTTCCACAGATGTCTGACACTGATAATAGTCAACTGCTACGTTCCCTTGTTATCTCCGCTGATTACATTTTATTGACTATTTTCCACTTATATCTTCCCGTGTTATCTTCTACTGATTAACCTTCACTGATTATCATCCACTGATTATCTTCCACTGATATCTTCCACATATAGTATTCCATATAGGCTATCCATCCCGAGAAGAAATATAAATGCAAACAAATTATCTGTTGAGTTTCCTAAAATTCCGGTTTGAGTTACATAATTCTGTAGCAACAACCTCATCACCACATTTTAGAAATAGAACAGTGTAGAATAACAGAAAATGAAACAAACTTCTATTTCTGGCTTCTCTTATTCCATCCTGCATTACGTAACACGCAGTGCGATCATTCTCGCCACCACATTCTTAAAGGCCATTTCCGTGTAACACGAGAGACATCAATCATTCTGACATATTCACCATTCAGCTTTTACTCTGTCGTGGTCCATTACAAAGACTGCAAAACCGTTCTCCTATGCTAGAGACTGCTAGTGTGATTCGAGACAGGGGAATCATAACGACACATTCTATTATACAACGTTCACTCACTTCATCTTTCGTATCATTGGACGAAAATATCACATTTTTCAAATCATTTTATATGTAGACTGTTCTGACACAAGAGCTGATGTTTACACACGCTCTGTATGACTTTTTCTGACTCACTTTTCCATTCCTAGATGACATAACAAGAAAACCACAGTCATAGTACCACTGCTAGATACAGTGTACGCATAAGATGATACAGATCTTACTTGCACGACCTATGTACAGTTTTCTGTCCCTCATTTTCCCATCACACACCACCAAGAAAAACCACCCTCATCAGATCCTCTGTACAGTTTTCTGTCTTCCATTCTTCCATCACACACCACAAACAAACACCACCCTCATTAGCTCCTCTGTATGTGACAGTTCCAGCTGGATCATGGGCGTTTAAGGCATCATATATTGAACTGGACTGGCGACTCTAAGAAACAAAGGTTGCCTGAATGCGTTGGACGAACGCAGGTCGCGCCAGGGTCAATCGCGGTTTCGACACTAAACGAACAAAGGAAACGAGGGGTTTGGGTGGAACACTTTGTGTGGTACAGGGGTGGGTTTTCGGAGCTGACCAATCTGGCGTTCAGAATTGACGTGGATGGGGATTGGTGACAGTCTGATGCTGCCACGGCCGGCTATAACTTTTAGAGTGACAGTGACTCGTGGATATTCAACCAATAACATTTAGTTGGGGTTAGTTCCAAATCGGAGTGATGGCTAGGTCAGACAGCCAACAGGAAATCATTGGACAGCCATGGTGTTAATTGAGTTTATGAAATACTCTGCAAGGAAAAACTCTGCAGACTGCCAGGAGGTGCTGAGAGTAAGTGAATTACAGGGTAATTGCCTCATCATACTCCTCGAGTTTTGTCCAGTCGTGCTCAATAGGTGCTTATGATGGATACCCTGTGAACAGTAAGAGATCTGAATGTGTGTTGTATGTGCAGGACACCTTGTGAACGATGTATATTCTGAATGGTTACACGAGAGTACAGACCGCCTAGGGACGAGATCTGAATGTGTGTGGTACGTTCAGGGCACCTTGAGAACGATGTATGTTCTTAATTGTTACACGAGTGTACAGATCGTCTGGTTACGTGATTTGATAATGTGTGAGCATACATATTCGTCTGAGTACGTAATCTAATCATGAGGACGAGTTTGTGATAGTCTGTTAAGTGTGCAGATAGGGGAGTGCAGCGGCAAGAAAACTGGGTACTATAGATTTTGGAGGAACCATCAAAAGCTAATGCTCACAACCTCCTGTTGTAGTTAAATATATATATGATGCATGTTTAGTTTATATGTTCTTTACTTTTTGTTGCTATTGTGCAACGATTATTCTTGTAATAAAGCATATTATTTTGATTTATGGTCATAATAGTGTTTTCTGTGTTTGATGGTCAGATAGTGTTTTCTGTGTTTTTCTGTGTTGAAGTAGTATCGTGGTGTAGATACATGCTGTAACTCTTTAGATAGTAAACTACTCAGCTAATCCTAGACTTTACCACATGTACAGTTTTCTGTCCATCATTCTTAAATAACACACCCCCAACAAACACCACCTTCATCAGCTCATATGTACAGTTTTCTGTTTCCCATTCTTCCATCACACACCACCAACAAACACCACCCTCATCGGCTCATCTGTACAGTTTTCTGTCCCTTATTCTTCCATCAAATACCACCAACAAACACCACCCTCATCAGCCCCTCTGCTCTAGAAAAGCTGCCCACGAGAGGCTACATATCAAAGTGACATGTTTGACGTCAAGCTCTCATCTCACTTATTCTTCTATTACGTTAACGTCTGAATTGAGAAATGGCTACATCGCATGTTTCTTGCTAAAAAGGTACTGGATTCGCTACCCAAAATAGATACGCTTTAGCATACCCAGTGGTGTATAGGTACATGAATTACACTAAGAGAAAATATGACCACAATAAATTGAATTGGCAACTCTACCTCATGTTAAATCTAGTATAAGATAATACAGTAAATTAGTTAAAACTTGATCCCAAAACGGCAGTATTTATAATGCACCGACCTCCACCTTTTATTCTTCCACAGAATGACAATCCTCTTCACTGTCTTGACAAGATAAAGACAACTGTATAGACCACCGGACAATAGTAGTTTGTACATGAAGTGAAAAAAATAGAGCCACTGTAAACTCCCAATCATATCACAAAAGTCGATTAAAGATGGTTGTGCGTAGGACTAGCAACCTCATCATGAAAAACAACTGCTAATGTTAACCGTCAGTGCATGTATGTGAATAGCGGTTTCACTTGGAGCTTCAAGGAGATTGAAGAGAGTCTATGGCTTGTTAAGAAAACCATAGCGGCAATGTAACATTTGAAGAGAAAACCAGAGTGGCAATATAACGTTTAAAGCGAAAACTATGGTGCATATGTAACATTTATAGAGAAAATCACAATGACAATGTAACATTTGATGACAAATCAAAGTAAAAATGAATGAAAAAAAATGAATGAATATTGACAATACAACATTTGAAGTGCAAACCATAGTGTCAATGTAACATTTAAAGAGAAAACGATAGTAACAATATAACACTTGAAAAGAAAACTATAGTGACAATGTAGCATTTAGAGAGAAAAACAATAGTAGCAATGTAACATTTGTTGATAAAACCATAGTAGAAATCTAATATTTAGAGAGAAAAATCATAGTGGCTATTTAACATTTGTTAACAAAGCCATAACCTTCTTCTTCTTCTTCTTCTTCGTACGCAACAAAGCCATAACCGTAATGCAACATGTGAGGATAAATTCATAGTGATAATGTAAATCATGAACAAACAAACAAACAGTGATAACATTACACACAAATAGAATACTATACTGACAATGTAGCACATAAAGAGACTACCATAGTGGCAAGTCCTCTGTGCAAGCTGTCTCTCACTCACACCTCCTTTTCTGTTTAACGTTACATAGCCTGAGACGACCATTTCCGAACGCGATATCGAATTATTCTTCTATGTCTCAGCCTGAGAGGGATGGCTTCCCTAAGAGGATATCAAATTAATCTGTCATGGCAGCGACGACAAGGGGCAGTTCATGAGGAAAAAATACACGGCAAAAAAACTCAGAAGGATACAGCTTTTCTGGATGGATACGCAGTACAGAGGGTTGAACAGGAAAACAGGTTTAGCTAAATACGTACACAGTTTGGGCAGCGGTGTATTTGTGTGTGCGTGTATGTGTATGAGAGTGTGTCTGTGAGTTCGCGTGTGTGTGTATGTATCAGAGTGTGTGCGCCAGTCTGTGTGTGTCTGTCTGTGTATGTATGTATGTATGTATGTATGTATGTATGTATGTATGTATGTATGTATGTATTTTTCTATGTATGTATGTATGTATGTATGTATGTATATATGTATGTATGTGTGTGTATGTATGCATGCATGTATGTATGTATGCATGCATGTATGTATAAAGGTATGTGTGTATGTGTGTATCTATGAATGTATGCATCCATATATATATGTATATATGTAGGGTGGCTGTGGTCGAGAGGTTAAGCATTAGCCTCTCAAAGCAATGAACGGATACTGTGGGCGAGCGAGTCACACAAGTTTCACCGGAGGCGGACCAGAATGCCTGCATCCTGAGTTACCTTCAGCCGTCTTGACTTATGCTTTGCTACTAGTCCTAGGTAGCTCGGGACCAGAGAGTGAGGTTGCTGACCATCCCATTTCCTTCCACACTATATTTCTAATACAGAGCAAGTTGGATCATCAAAACAAAACTGTCTGATGATGTCGACATCTTCGCTTTGTGATCGGAATGAAAGAGATATGAATAAGTTCACGTGAATGAATATATTTATACACCCATGTATATCTGTATTTAAATATATTTATGTGTATATGTTTGCATAACATATAATTATGTGTTTACGTATGCAGCTTACATAAGTATATTTATATTTGTATTATGCAGCATATATGTATGCATGGATGCAACATATATAACTATATGTATGTATGCACGGACCATGTGTTTATGAATAAAATCATACGTTTATTATATCTGTCGTACCTCCCAAGCTTCATCAACAAATTGTCTCCCTATACATAAAACTTTTGTATCCATGTTATCCCGGCCATCTTTCCTGTCAGTCTTCACATCCATGATTAGCTCATCCACACATCCCCTAAGCCCATACGCTCAAGCGTATCTCATTGTGCTCCTCTTTATCTACCAGCCAGGCATTTTTCCCATTTGTATTCATTTTTATTTATATAAATCTTGCCTCTATTTTGCGTGTTAATCTCGTACTCCCCTTGCACATTTAAACTACAGTCTAAATCTGTTTGTTTCAAGTACGTAATGAACAGAACAATGTTAATGCATTTAAGAATGAGTGAGTAAGTAGAATTAAAGGTTAAAGATAAGAAGAAGATGACGATGAGAAAGATGAATACAAAACTGAAAAACTAGTATTATGAGCATCAAGATGATGATGAAGATGGAGAAGAGGGTGATGAAGAAATTGATAAGAATGATGGTGAAGTTAAAGATGATAAAGCAAGCAATAAGAAGCAAAGGGTAACAAAAACAGAAAACAATGATGATAATGATTAAGAAGAAAATGATTTAGAAGATTAAAATACAGAAGTCAAACCTGTACGAACTTGCAAATATAAATGTAAAGAGAGATGCATGGATTTTGTATTGCAGGAGAAAGATACACATAAGTCGCAGGGGTCTCACCAATAGGTCAATTATTGGATGGATTCAAAGGTATTTGAGATATAGGAAAGACTGGCGACACAAAAAACGAATACACCAATTAATGAATATATGCTTAGATATATTGTGAACAAAATTGAAAAACACATAGAAAGATCACTAGCCAGACATATATATATATATATACAGATAGATAGACAGACATACACCGATGGATGGATGTATGGATGAATGGATGGATAGATAGATAGATAGATAGATAGATAGATAGATAGATAGATAGATAGATAGATAGATAGATAGATAGATAGATAGATAGATAGATAGATAGATAGATACATAAGTAGGTCTTCTTCCAATATACTAAGACTGACAATTTCATGCTACAAAATACCATAGGAATATTTATCTGTGTTGTAAGTAACAGCTGGTGTGAGATTGTGTAATGATTCGCTTCGGTACGGACTCATGAATATTGCAGTTTTCAGATGTCCCAGCTGGTACATCTAATTTCCAACCATTGAAGGAAAAAAATCAACACACACACACACAAACACACACACAAACACACACACAAACACACACATATACACAAACACACAAACACACACACACACACAAATACTCGAAATCTCCAAAGTGATTGTCAGTGCAGATTTTTCAATCTGTCTTCCAACCGGCCCCATTTATTGACTAGATAATGTTCGGTGTAACTGATGTTCTTTCAGTTTAAGAGTGTAATATAACGACTCGTTTGTAATAGTACACTATTTTTCGGTCTATCAGCTTGTTTCTTTGCTTGTCCGATATACATTATGTTGTTTATCCGCCAGTGTGTATTTATTTTTTCCTAATGTATCTATATTTTTCTATTGTTTTGCTTGTTTTCCTACCGCTTTGTCTGTCCATCTTTATGTCAGACGCATCACCTTTTTGTTTGTCATTCTGCATATGTCAGTCTGTTTCTCGTGTTGTTTATTCGCTGTTGTCTGTAGTTCTGCACGTATTATACCCGTTTCCATACCTTAATGCCCACCCCCGCCCCCTATTCGAACGTATTAATCTGTAGTCATCTGTCTGTCTGTCTGCAACTTTAGCCGCATGCCCATGTGTTTATCTGTCACTCTGTCAGTTTCTTTTACTTTTACCGCCTTTATGCTTGTTTTCCTGGCTATCAATCTCTGCTTGCTACCGTTCGATCTACTTGCTTGCCTGCTTGCTGTTCTCTTCTCCACCGTCTTGGGCATTTGTTAATGGTGATGCTATATTTACTTCCATGCATTCTACAAGCATCGACTACCCCTGTTGCATGCTCGGTAATGAGCAAGTTAAAAATGAATTTGGAAAACTATTTTTGTACCTGAACTTACCTTTAAAAATGCTCTCTACAGATTGGGTCAGCTGTTAAATACTAGTAATTTAGAAGGCTGTAATTCCAGTAGAATTCTAGCATTTCTGAAATATACAGAAAAAAAACATAATTTTTTAAATTTTGTATAATAAATTATTAACTTGGCAAGGAAATGTATACGACGTATTAACTATACGTATACGCATACAAAAGAGGTAAATTTAGTGTGTGTATTTTTGAGATGTTATGACAGATTTGCGACATACTTTGGAATAATATTATGCGGAACAAAAGCATTCAATTTGTTTACCCGGAGACAATTCTTGTAGATTACACAGTGCAAGGTGAGCATTTCAGAAATGATAAACCACTCTATACCAATAGAAACAACGCTGTTAGGACACCATGTGGACTGACAGATTGGTTTGCGTCTATCAACGAAAGGTGACAGTAGTGGAGGGTTGGACGGCATTGTTTGGGGTGGGGGGGGGGGGGGGGGCAGGATTGTGGGCGAAGGTGAAGTGGGCGACAGGGTATTGGGCGGCCGGGTTATGAGTGGTAGGGTTGTGGGCGGCCGGATTGTGGGCGGTAGGGTTGTGGGCGGCTGGGTAGCGGGCGACAAGGTTGTGGGTATCTGGGTTGTGGGGGGCTCGGTTGTGGGTCGCCGGGTTGTAGGCGATAGGGTTGGGGGCGATAGAGTTATGGAGACATGGTTGTGAGCGAAGGTGATGTGATCGGAAGGGTTGTGGGCGGCATTGCTTTGGGGTGGGGGGTGGGTGGGTGAGAGGGACAGGAATGTAGACGAAGATGATGTGGGTGGCATGGTCATGAGCGGTAGTCGTTTGGGGGACAGGGATGTCGGTGACAGGATTGTGGGCGTAGGTGATGTGGCTGCAGGGTTGTGGGTGACAGTTATTAGGGGGACAGTGATGTGGGTGGCAGAATTGTGGGCGTAGGTGATGTGGGCTGCAGTGTTGTGGGCGACAGTCGTTTGGGGGACAGGGATGTGGCAGAAGGGGATGAGGATGTTGTGTTGTAGGCGAAGGTGTTGTGTGGGGCTGGGTTGTGGGCGAAGGTGATATGGGCGGCAGGGTTGTGGGCGAAGGTGATGTGGGCAGCTGGGTTGTGGGCGAAGGTGATGTGGGCGGCTGGGTTGTGGGCAAAGGTGATGTGGGCGGTAGATTTGTGGGCGAAGGTTATGTGGGCGGTAGGGTTGTGGGCAAAGGTGATGTGTGCGGCTGGGTTGTGGGCGAAGGTGATGTGGGCGGTAGGGTTGTGGGCGAAGGTGATGTGGGCGGCAGGTTTGTGGGCGACGGTTATGTGGGCGGCAGGGTTGTGCGCGAAGGTGACATGGGCGGCTGCACGGTTATGTGTGTTAGGCTTTTGGGCGGTCGAGGTCTAGTCGACAGGGTTGTGAAAGACAGTAGTGTATGGTGAGGGGGGTGGGGGTGGGGGTGGTTTTAGGATGTGGGTGGCTTTGCGACAATATTTTGAGGGAACAGTGTTTTAGGCGAATGTGATGTGATCGGCAGGACTACTGGAGTCAGGGTTGTGGACGACAGTAAAGTTCAACCTACAGGAGCTAGAAGACGAAATTTAAAAAAGTAAAACAGAGAAAATGACGAGGGGCAGATGGTATCACAAATAAATTCCTCAAACACCCCGGCCCTATAAGGAAAAGGTTCCTCCTTGGAATTTTTTACGAGCGTTGGCATAAGTGTACTGTTCCAGCACTCTGGAAGGAGACCTACATTCAGCCTAATCTTAAACCAGGAAAATAAATACAGGTCCAACAGTCTCCTTAGCTGTGTTGGGAAACTGATGGAAAGACTGATACATAAAAGACTCACCTGGTATCTTGAGACAAACTTTCTACTCGCCTCAACTCAAACAGGATATAGGCAGCACATAAGCACAGAGGACCAATTAGCATATCCAACACAGGACATAGAAAATGCCTTTCAGGAGAAAAATAAAGAGGCAGCCATTTTCTTTGATTTCTCCCTTGCCTTCAATATAGTCTGAAGAGAAGGTCTGAAGCTAAAAATCCTCCAAGGGGGTATCAATATGTTTTCACGGATTAAAAGTTACATCTTCCAAAGATCTGCAAGGGTTAAATTGGATAACTGTACCAGCAAGTCAGTCAGGCTGAGAGAGGGAGTGCCACAGGGAAATGTAGTAATAATATATATATACGACATCACGGGGACGGCGTGGCCTAGTGGTTAAGTGGCACGGCTCACAACCAGAAGGTGCTGGATTCGATCCCTATCACAGCACCGGCCGTTACCCCGGGGAAGCAAACCCTTAGAAAATGGAGGAGGAAGCAGACCCTTACATAAAATGCATACTGAAGTCGGATGCACTGGGCCGACAGGCGCAAAATAAAAACCACAGTGTAACGCACACACGCTTTGGGGAATAGATAAAAAAGGCGAACGCAAAAAAAAAAAATACATCACTAAATGCTGCCATCAGCATGTCTCAAACAGCTTACACGCAGATGACTTTGCTGTATGGACAGCCACAGAACATGCAACGATAGCCTCATACTTGCTCCAAAAGACAGAAGAGAAGGTGGAGAACTGGACAAAAGAGTGGGCACTGAAAATAAATTCCACCAAAACCACCACCACTCTTTTCCCTCTCCCCCAAAAAAACATTTACAATAAAGATAGGAAACCAAGAAATGTCCCAGTTGTACACACCCACATTCCTTGAAGCCACATTTCAGTCGAGACTTACCTGCAAGTCAAATATAGAAAACATCCAGATAAGGGCCCTAACAAAGACAAAAAAATCCTCAGGCAAGTCTACACTGGTTCATCAGATCAGTCAAGGGACATGCCTATAGAGCTTTGTCTACAGGGGGCCGAGGTAGCGCACTGGTTAGTGCATTGGCTTCCCCGTCAGGCGATCATTGTTCAATCCCCACTTGGTTCGGGATTTATTTTGGGTCGCAAACCAGCTCCTGTAGTCGACCCAGTCACAGAAATTTGGTACCAGAAAAATCTGGGAAGTAAAGGCGGCCGACGTGTTGCTGACCACATCCCCATATGTGCTGTGGGTTACAAAATAATATGGGCCTAACACCGCGTAGCGCAGTGGTTAGCGCACTGGCTTCGCATCTGAGTGTCCCGGGCTCATTCCCCAGTTGAAGCGGAAATGTTTTTTCAGATCGCAATGGCTCCCGGGTTGACCCAGCCTTAAATGGGTACCGGTTCAGCACTCATTTAGCCGAATGTTTGAAATATGAGATCGCTAACGCCTCACACCCCTACGGCAGTAATGCTATGGGTTACTTCTTAACACCATATCTCCTATGCGCCTTATGGCGTGACGGGATCTTTACTTTTTTTTTACGTGGTCAACAGCGGCCAAAACAAATACATAAAACTAGATCGACTTCAAAATATGAGTCTCTGAATTACCATTGGGGCATTGAAAAGCACTCCAGTCACAGAGCTGGGAAAAACAGCAAATATTGAGCCCCTTGAATTAAGAAGAAAATAAAAATCCCTTACTCAGTTTGAAAAACTAAAGAGGTTATCTGATTATCCTCTGCACTAGAAGTCCCAAGAGAGAACTGAAACAGAGTACTAAGGAAAAACCCAAACCATCGCTCCAGATAAATCCACAGAAAACACGCAGACATCCTTGAAGCTGAAACCAAAAAGTGCGAAGCACTCATTCCAAAACTCTGGACACTGAGCCAGGACCGATCCAAAAAAATCTTGAAAGTTCCAGGGTTAACGAAGAAAAGTGAGCAGTCGGTACTAGAGCAAACAATCAACATTCTACAGTAGCTTAAGAGACAGTATCCTAGCAACTCTTGGACACACGTGTACACAGATGGATCTGCCTCAGTGAGTGATAAAGGGTAGGCAGTGGAATATACATCGAACATTCCAATGTTGACATCGAAAATCACTCCATAGCGACAACTGGAATGCAATCGCATTTTGCTTTTTGGCACCTGATCTCAATCTCTCTATCTAAACCTCAATCCTGTGTGAAAACAGTGCCCAAGCACCTGATCTCAATCTCTCTATCTAAACCTCAATCCTGTGTGAAAACAGTGCCCAAGCACCTGATCTCAATCTCTCTATCTAAACCTCAATCCTGTGTGAAAACAGTGCCAAAGCACCTGATCTCAATCTCTCTATTTAAACCTCAATCCTGTGTGAAAACAGTGCCCAAGCACCTGATCTCAATCTCTCTATTTAAACCTCAATCCTGTGTGAAAACAGTGCCCAAGCACCTGATCTCAATCTCTCTATCTAATCCTCAATCCTGTGTGAAAACAGTGCCCAAGCACCTGATCTCAATCTCTCTATCTAAACCTCAATCCTGTGTGAAAACAGTGCCCAAGCACCTGATCTCAATCTCTCTATCTAAACCTCAATCCTGTGTGAAAACAGTGCCCAAGCACCTGATCTCAATCTCTCTATCTAAACCTCAATCCTGTGTGAAAACAGTGCCCAGGCACCTGATCTCAATCTCTCTATCTAAACCTCAATCCTGTGTGAAAACAGTGCCCAAGCACCTGATCTCAATCTCTCTATCTAAACCTCAATCCTGTGTGAGAACAGTGCCCATGCACCTGATCTCAATCTCTCTATCTAAACCTCAATCCTGTGTGAAAACAGTGCCCAAGCACCTGATCTCAATCTCTCTATCTAAACCTCAATCCTGTGTGAAAACAGTGCCCAAGCACCTGATCTCAATCTCTCTATCTAAACCTCAATCTTGTGTGAAAACAGTGCCCAAGCACCTGATCTCAATCTCTCTATCTAAACCTCAATCCTGTGTGAAAACAGTGCCCAAGCACCTGATCTCAATCTCTCTATCTAAACCTCAATCCTGTGTGAAAACAGTGCCCAAGCACCTGATCTCAATCTCTCTATCTAAACCTCAATCCTGTGTGAAAACAGTGCCCAAGCACCTGATCTCAATCTCTCTATCTAAACCTCAATCCTGTGTGAAAACAGTGCCCAAGCACCTGATCTCAATCTCTCTATCTAAACCTCAATCCTGTGTGAAAACAGTGCCCAAGCACCTGATCTCAATCTCTCTATCTAAACCTCAATCCTGTGTGAAAACAGTGCCCAAGCACCTGATCTCAATCTCTCTATCTAAACCTCAATCCTGTGTGAAAACAGTGCCCAAGCACCTGATCTCAATCTCTCTATTTAAACCTCAATCCTGTGTGAAAACAGTGCCCAAGCACCTGATCTCAATCTCTCTATCTAAACCTCAATCCTGTGTGAAAACAGTGCCCAAGCACCTGATCTTAATCTCTCTATCTAAACCTCAATCCTGTGTGAAAACAGTGCCCATGCACCTGATCTCAATCTCTCTTTCTAAACCTCAATCCTGTGTGAAAACAGTGCCCAAGCACCTGATCTCAATCTCTCTATCTAAACCTCAATCCTGTGTGAAAACAGTGCCCAAGCACCTGATCTCAATCTCTCTATCTAAACATCAATCCTGTGTGAAAACAGTGCCCAAGCACCTGATCTCAATCTCTCTATCTATACCTCAATCCTGTGTGAAAACAGTGCCCATGCACCTGATCTCAATCTCTCTATCTAAACCTCAATCCTGTGTGAAAACAGTGCCCAAGCACCTGATCTCAATCTCTCTATCTAAACCTCAATCCTGTGTGAAAACAGTGCCCAAGCACCTGATCTCAATCTCTCTATCTAAACCTCAATCCTGTGTGAAAACAGTGCCCAAGCACCTGATCTCAATCTCTCTATTTAAACCTCAATCCTGTGTGAAAACAGTGCCCAATCACCTGATCTCAATCTCTCTATCTAAACCTCAATTCTGTGTGAAAACAGTGCCCAAGCACCTGATCTCATTCTCTCTATCTAAACCTCAATCCTATGTAAAAACAGTGCCCAAGCACCTGATCTCAATCTCTCTATCTAAACCTCAATCCTGTGTGAAAACAGTGCCCAAGAACCTGATCTCAATCTCTCTATTTAAACCTCAATCCTGTGTGAAAACAGTGCCCAAGCACCTGATCTCAATCTCTCTATCTAAACCTCAATCCTGTGTGAAAACAGTGCCCAAGCACCTGATCTCAATCTTTCTATCTAAACCTCAATCCTGTGTGAAAACAGTGCCCAAGCACCTGATCTCAATCTCTCTATTTAAACCTCAATCCTGTGTGAAAACAGTGCCCAAGCACCTGATCTCAATCTCTCTATCTAAACCTCAATCCTGTGTGAAAACAGTGCCCAAGCACCTGATCTCAATCTCTCTATCTAAACCTCAATCCTGTGTGAAAACAGTGCCCAAGCACCTGATCTCAATCTCTCTATCTAAACCTCAATCCTGTGTGAAAACAGTGCCCAAGCACCTGATCTCAATCTCTCTATCTAAACCTCAATCCTGTGTGAAAACAGTGCCCAAGCACCTGATCTCAATCTCTCTATCTAAACCTCAATCCTGTGTGAAAACAGTGCCCAAGCACCTGATCTCAATCTCTCTATCTAAACCTCAATCCTGTGTGAAAACAGTGCCCAAGCACCTGATCTCAATCTCTCTATCTAAACCTCAATCCTGTGTGAAAACAGTGCCCAAGCACCTGATCTCAATCTCTCTATTTAAACCTCAATCCTGTGTGAAAACAGTGCCCAAGCACCTGATCTCAATCTCTCTATCTAAACCTCAATCCTATGTGAAAACAGTGCCCAAGCACCTGATCTCAATCTCTCTATCTAAACCTCAATCCTGTGTGAAAACAGTGCCCAAGAACCTGATCTCAACCTCTCTATTTAAACCTCAATCCTGTGTGAAAACAGTGCCCAAGCACCTGATCTCAATCTCTCTATCTAAACCTCAATCCTGTGTGAAAACAGTGCCCAAGCACCTGATCTCAATCTTTCTATCTAAACCTCAATCCTGTGTGAAAACAGTGCCCAAGCACCTGATCTCAATCTCTCTATTTAAACCTCAATCCTGTGTGAAAACAGTGCCCAAGCACCTGATCTCAATCTCTCTATCTAAACCTCAATCCTGTGTGAAAACAGTGCCCAAGCACCTGATCTCAATCTCTCTATCTAAACCTCAATCCTGTGTGAAAACAGTGCCCAAGCACCTGATCTCAATCTCTCTATCTAAACCTCAATCCTGTGTGAAAACAGTGCCCAAGCACCTGATCTCAATCTCTCTATCTAAACCTCAATCCTGTGTGAAAACAGTGCCCAAGCACCTGATCTCAATCTCTCTATCTAAACCTCAATCCTGTGTGAAAACAGTGCCCAAGCACCTGATCTCAATCTCTCTATCTAAACCCCAATCCTGTGTGAAAACAGTGCCCAAGCACCTGATCTCAATCTCTCTATCTTAACCGCAATCCTGTGTGAAAACAGTGCCCAAGCACCTGATCTCAATCTCTCTATCTAAACCTCAATCCTGTGTGAAAACAGTGCCCAAGCACCTGATCTTAATCTCTCTATCTAAACCTCAATCCTGTGTGAAAACAGTGCCCAAGCACCTGATCTCAATCTCTCTATCTAAACCTCAATCCTGTGTGAAAACAGTGCCCAAGCACCTGATCTCAATCTCTCTATCTAAACCTTAATCCTGTGTGAAAACAGTGCCCAAGCACCTGATCTCAATCTCTCTATCTAAACCTCAATCCTGTGTGAAAACAGTGCCCAAGCACCTGATCTCAATCTCTCTATCTAAACCTCAATCCTGTGTGAAAACAGTGCCCAAGCACCTGATCTCAATCTCTCTATCTAAACCTCAATCCTGTGTGAAAACAGTGCCCAAGCACCTGATCTCAATCTCTCTATCTAAACCTCAATCCTGTGTGAAAACAGTGCCCAAGCACCTGATCTCAATCTCTCTATCTAAACCTCAATCCTGTGTGAAAACAGTGCCCAAGCACCTGATCTCAATCTCTCTATCTAAACCTCAATCCTGTGTGAAAACAGTGCCTAAGCACCTGATCTCAATCTCTCTATCTAAACCTCAATCCTGTGTGAAAACAGTGCCCAAGCACCTGATCTCAATCTCTCTATCCAAACCTCAATCCTGTGTGAAAACAGTGCCCAAGCACCTGATCTCAATCTCTCTATCTAAACCTCAATCCTGTGTGAAAACAGTGCCCAAGCACCTGATCTCAATCTCTCTATCTAAACCCCAATCCTGTGTGAAAACAGTGCCCAAGCACCTGATCTCAATCTCTCTATCTAAACCGCAATCCTGTGTGAAAACAGTGCCCAAGCACCTGATCTCAATCTCTCTATCTAAACCTCAATCCTGTGTGAAAACAGTGCCCAAGCACCTGATCTCAATCTCTCTATCTAAACCTCAATCCTGTGTGAAAACAGTGCCCAAGCACCTGATCTCAATCTCTCTATCTAAACCTCAATCCTGTGTGAAAACAGTGCCCAAGCACCTGATCTCAATCTCTCTATCTAAACCTCAATCCTGTGTGAAAACAGTGCCCAAGCACCTGATCTCAATCTCTCTATCTAAACCTCAATCCTGTGTGAAAACAGTGCCCAAGCACCTGATCTCAATCTCTCTATCTAAACCTCAATCCTGTGTGAAAACAGTGCCTAAGCACCTGATCTCAATCTCTCTATCTAAACCTCAATCCTGTGTGAAAACAGTGCCCAAGCACCTGATCTCAATCTCTCTATCTAAACCTCAATCCTGTGTGAAAACAGTGCCCAAGCACCTGATCTCAATCTCTCTATCTAAACCTCAATCCTGTGTGAAAACAGTGCCCAAGATCTTGAACTCCTGCACTTGTTTGATCTTGGTTTCGTTTACCGCAATGTTCATGTTTTCAGACGATTTGCTTATCAGCACAAGCTCTGTTTTGTATGTGTTTATTTTCATACTGTATCTCTCACACACAGAGTTGAGCACAGTCAGATGTTGCTGCAGATCATCTTCAGTATATAGAAATTGATCATCTGCAAAAAGAAGTTCATTTAACCGACCATGTCTCTGTCCTTTCTTCCTCTGCATTTCTTGACAGATGCTCCAATTTGGTCTCCAGCGTTATTCTGTCCATATATCTGGATAGAAAATCGGAATCCCGTGTCTGTCGTTTATAATTGTTGTCTAATAAAAGCATCGTCTCTAATTCTCATTTCCCTGACCCTTTTAAAGAAATCTCTGGACTGCTGTCTGAAGAAAAAAAACAGATTTAGTCCTACAGTGGATTCAGGTCGACTGTGGATCCCTGGAAACGAGAAAGTAGATGAGCTCGCAAAAGCCGGAAGTGGATGCACGTTTACTCGCCATTCACATAGCTATAAAGAAGCAAAGACACTTATCAAATGATATATAAGGACAGAATGGAGCGACCAGCACAAAGAATACAAGCCTGAAAATGACAACAAAGACACAAACTTGGCAGAGATGGACAGACAAAGATCTTCAGACTCCTACGGCAGTAATGCAATGGGTTACTTTACTTTACTTTTTAACTAACTAAAGAAGTAACTAACTAATTTACTATCTAAATTTTTTTTAAAAACTGTCTCTATAAATATTGCTGCTTTTGAAACAGCGGCACACGCACTTCAGCCAGTCAACTTCAAATAGCCGGCAAGTTTTCAATGTGCCGGTTTATGTGAAAATGTGTCAAATATCAAATATAGCATACCTATCTTATTGCCAACTTTGATAGATGGTAGTTTTACATTGTAGTGTGTGCTGTCACCATCTGCTAGATCGGATGTGTTTTGACCGTACCTGTCTTCCTTTAATTTATGTAATCCGTTTTAAAACCACAGGCGATGTTGGAAACCTCATACATCCGTCTGTTTCAGTATTCATTCTCATAGATATCTTTTCTCAAAACAGCCTATTTTGTTATATAATTTCATTATTTTACCGGTAGATGCAATCTTTTTTGTTTGCAAAAAATTGTCCGAATAGGTCTGTCCCTGTTATGATACATGCATGTTAAATTGTATTTTGCTTCAAGTAACCATAGCTTGAGAAGCAATTGAATTTTTTCTGCAAAGGTTGCCGACTTGTGCTTACAATGTTATGTCCGTGTTTAAAATGTATAATTACCAAATTAATATATGCGGGGACAAATGATTAATATTCTGTAAGATAAATCTTCTCATACAACTGGTTTCCTCAATAATTGTTTTTAAATGCGTTCATTTATTAATTATGCTAATAACATAATGTTGCTATATTGTTCTGATAAGAATCGACATTAAGGCTCTCCGGGTAGATCCGTTGGGGGTCAGTCTCTTTCAGTAAATAGCAAAGAGTGTGTAACGCATGGTGTGTAGCTGGCATGCTGGTTACATACTCCTACTTCGTCCCCTCAGGTGAGACACCCTGGTGACCGGATAGTTGATTTAACATTTTACAGAACAGAACTAAAAATACATCATCTGCTAACATCAAAATTGAATTTATCCTAGCTTTACATTGCTTTCGTATGTTACAATTTGATTGTAAGACTATTTCGAATTGCTAGATCAGATTGAAAGGTGTACACAAGTGAGTTTACAGACTCAATTACAGAAGCTCCAACTGCATAGAAAACTGAGCACGAACTGTGCACAGCTAAAGTGCGACCCTACACAACATTTTAAACTAATTTCCATTTGAGATTTACGAAAGAAAAGTAAACATAGAAGGTTCATAGAATAAACTGATATGGGCGGAGAAGAGTTAGAAATTGCATTATATTAGTTCTTCGGCATCCTGAGGTTGAGTAGTTGCAGAAAAAAAGGAGGGGGGTAGGTATCCTTCCTCGTCATCTTGCATTTTCTAAATCAGAACCGACTCTGGTACTAATTTGCACTTGTGTAGCATGGAGCGCGAGGAGATCCTGGTTACATGATTCGTTAGTTCTAGATTGATAAGCAATGGTCTGCCAATAAGAAATTTGAAACTAACAAATATGATGTTTCTGTGACTGCTCGCGGCGGACATAAAAATGTATCAGGTTTATAAATAAAAACAGCTTGCTCCGGTAGTTGCCGCCCAGTGTGCAGACTATTTGTTATTTTGCCACCATATAAAACATCTGATCGGGGTTCTAATCCGTGTCTGTATCAAGACTAAGAAAGCGTGCTTCTAATCGCTCGACCACGAGCAAAGATTAATCAGGATTCGGTGAAATATACTGATCAAGGGAGAGGAAGACTATCGTCTGTCAGACAAATACATACTGATCAGACATATTAGTCAGGTTCAGCTAAATATACTGGCCAAGACCCTCACCTCGACTTCCCAGAAGTCTATGTTTTCATGGCAGCCTTGCTAACGAGGATGGGGATCGACTTGATTCCAGTAGTAGTGAGTGACACACAGATGAAGCCAACCGCCTCTAAGATCCCGATCCACTTTCATCAGCACGCTCGGGATGTGAGGAAAGCTTCAACAACCCGCCACTCATCGTCATTTCCAGGGCGCACAAAACGAGTAATCCTACTCAATGTGGACATTCAATAACAACAATAATACTGATCAAGATCCCCGTCTCACGCCTTGGTCCGGGCTCATGAATACAGGCTGTGTTACAGCAATCCGGCCAACGAGGTGGTGATCAACACTATAATTTATGTAGTTGTGAGTTTACTGTGCTGTCTCGCATTGTACTGTGGCCATTAGTACCACGATCAACCTTCTGAAATAGGCCTAGGGATATAAGAAGATCCATTGTGACCCGATACCAAATAAAGGCTATCAAGAACTCAAACCGAGTAGCTTGGAAGATCAACCTCTAGGCAATTCAGTGAGGTATCGTACTTTCAAATATATTTACAACTCATTGATCTTTTTGTTTACATTGTGTGGATATCGACAACTTTCAAGGGTGAGGAAAATATGACCAGTGCACCTCCACACATAGCCATGCACTTACACACATGTCGCTAATGCTGACTAAAGAACCTTTAAGGGTGAGAAAACAATAAGGCCAGTGCACTTACAAACATAGCCAGTGAACCTCCACACATAGCCTGTGCATCCCTACACATGGTCAGTGCACTTCCACACATGGTCACTGCACCCCTACACATGGTAGTGCACCTACACACATGGCAGTGCACCTACACATATGGAAGTGAATCTCCACACTTGGCCAGTACCCTTCCACACAAGACAGTGCACCCCCACACATGGCTAGTGCACCTCCAAAAATGTCGTTGATGTTGACTAAAGAAGAATGTGCATTTCACCGAGACCATCATCTTGTCAAACGCATGTCTAAAGAAACCACTAAGCTATGAATGCACATAGTGATTGCCGAGAGCTTAGGATTAGGAGATTCCTGCCGCTTTGGTCCTATGCTTGATAGGTAGCAAAGTAGAAGCATAAATCCATCGCCTATGAGAAAATAGTTAAACTCTATGAAAATGGAACTAGTAACCATCCAGTCTGCTCGAAGTATTGCTTCTTCTTCTTCTTCATCGTCATCGTACGCAGTCAGACAGCAACCATTATTTTTTCGAAAAAAGCAGCCGTCATCCTGAGGCTGTCGACACTGCCATAGAGCTTGTCTAGTGTTGCCACTGGTGATGGCCACATCTGCTCTCTCTGATCCTCGAATGTCGGGCAGTTCTGCAGCAAATGTTCAGCGTTCATTTTCCCGGTGCCATACGGGCATTCGTCAGTGCTAGTTATCTTCAATTTGTTGAATAGGTGGTACCTCAGTCTATTGTGGCCAGTGCGAATTCTGAAGACCACGACCTGCTCTCTTCTGTTCAACTGGTAATAGGCATCGATTTTTGTATAGCCAGTATGTTCAGTTTCCCATTTGGTCATGTATCTAGCTCTAAAAAGCCGTTTTGACTCTTCGTATGTCATACTAGTATCTGGTTGTGGTAGTCTTGCACCTTCTTTTGCCAGTCTGTCTGCCTCCTCGTTGCCTTGGATGTTGCAGTGGGTTGGAACCCACCGTACCACTACCCTTTTTGGTGCGGACTGCTGGCATAGTTGACAGAGTGCTGCTCTTAAATCATTAAGTTCAGTATTTTTCTGGCTTTTTAGTGCTGTGACTACGGCCAAGGCATTTGTAAGCAGGACTATATGGCTTTCATCAATTTTACCTGTCACCATTTCTTCCACTGCCGCCCTCAGTGCCTCTGCCTCCTCTCTGAAATTGCTTGTGTATTTTCCAGTAGCGAATGACAGTGTTATTTTTCTGCCGTTTGGTAGGTTCAGAAATGCTCCTGCCTCTCCGTTCTGTGTTGTGTTTCTTACAGAACCGTCGGTGTATGCATGGGTCCAGTCCATGCTTGGGTAGTTTTTCGATATGTAGCTCAGGGTAGTATCTCTTCTTTCTTTTTCAGTCTGGCAGTTTTTGTTTCCAATACCTGGTATATTTTCTACCACCTCTGGAAATATATGCTGCCTCCAGGTAGGTTTTCGTACAGTAGGGATGGGCTTTGGTATTGTTAATGCGTTTATGGGGTCGTCGTGCATCTTTGGTTTCGCTATTTCTGCAAAGTTTCTCCGCTTTAGTTTCCCATTTCCGAAATTGTTTAGTCTCTGGTGCATTGGATGGCCAGTCAGTCTTCTGAGTTTCTCTGATTGCAGCTTGGCTCTGCAGTCTCTTCTGTCGGTCATGGATTGCAGTTTTGTAATCTTTTCAAGTTCTACAATGGGCGTTGACTTCATGCCTCCTGTTTTAACTCTCATGGCTTGAATTTGGAAATTGCGGTTGTCCATGCCGCAATGCCATACTCGAGAACTAGTCTCACTCTTCCAGTGTACGGTTTCTTTAGTTTACTTTCGTCTGCTCCCCAGCTTGTGCCTGCAAGTTTCCTCATGATTGCCATTCTTTCTCTGGCTCTCATTCGGTTTCTCTCAATCTGACTGTTCCATGATGTCATGCGCCGATCAAATGTGACTCCCAGGTAGTTTGGGTTGTCGTTTTCCTGCAGGTATTTGCCGTTAAGACTTAATTTGGTGTTTTGGGGTTTGTTTGATAACGAAAATATTGTAAATGTCGTTTTTTCCTCGTTTATTTTGACCAGCCATGAGTTCGCCCACTCTTCCAGCGGCGTTAGGGCCTGCTGCATCCGATTTCTTGCTATGGTGAGATTCTTTTCAGAGGTCCACATACCCAGATCGTTTGCAAACATTGAGCTACGGACTCTTCTTTGTATATTCTCTGTTATATTATTTATATACACCAGGAAGAGTGTGGGTGACAGTACTCCCCCTTGCGGTACTCCCTGCTCAAGTGTCATCTTTTTGCTCATCTGCCCTTGTACTTGAACTCTGGCCGTTCTGTTTTTGAGGCAGTGATTGATTCACTTGTACATTTTCCCACAAACTTCACTTCTTCTTAGCTTGACTCTAAGTCCCTCTTTCCAGACTTTGTCAAATGCCTTTTCCAGGTCCACCCAAACCGCTACTGTGTGTTTTTGCTCCTGGTAGGCATCTTCTATTTCCTGGGTTATGAGGATGACCTGATCCTCAGTAGATCTGTGCTGTCTAAAGCCTGCTTGCTGTGGAATTAGTATGCGTTTTTCTTCCAGATGCCACATTAGTCTGGTGTTTATCATACGTTCCATCAGTTTGCCGACACAGCTCAGTAGGCTGATAGGCCTGTATCCATTTGGATCTGTTTTGTCTTTTCCTTTCTTTGGTACTGGTATAAGTACTGCGTATTTCCATGCCTGGGGTACAATACCCCTTTTCCAGCTTTGGTTCCGGATTGATAGTAGTTTCCTCTTTGCTGTTTGGCCCAGCCCCATCAGAATTTCGTTTGTTATCCCGTCTTTTCCGGGAGATTTCCTTTTCTTAAACGTTCTCATGGCCTCTTCCATTTCGTTCAATGTTAATTGTGCCATCATATGCTCTTCTGGTGCCATATTGATGTTGTCGTGCCCCTTTTGCCCTTCACTAATGTCTGTATTCCTGTCTGCAAGGACATCAATGTATTGCAACATCCGTTTCTCTAGGAGTCATCCAGTCTGCTCAAAGTATTGCAACATCCCTTTCTCTAATTGTCATTTCCAAAACTATTTCAGTGATATCTTTCACCGTGTCCATTCATATATGTCCTGCAACTACTTTAGCTATATGACCTTATGTGTGTGCCACTTTGGGCTTCACAAAACAATGCAAAGTAAATATCACTACCTGTAGTGCCCTGTATGAAACATAGGCCAGTGTAACCTTCCTAGGATGTCGTAAAAAGGGATTAAAGAGGATTCTTCTTAGTTCTGGCAATGTCATCTTTTAAAAAAACACCATTGCCATTATAATTAGTTACTATTAAAGTTCAAAAACGTATTTCATCTAAAGGAACCAGATCAAGTTAAAACATGTATTGCACATTGGAGCGAATAGGTGAATGATTGCAGATGCTTGGAAACAGGTTTACTTGAAAAGGAGCGCTGCAGTACTGATCAATGCTTCACATTGAAGCAAACAGGTGAATGAGGAATTAGTAGCCGAGTGCTAGAGTGGTTCTTGAATTAAAACAAGTGGGACTACTGCAACTTTCTGATCATATCGTGAAAGAAAGTTGTACATAAGGTTAGCAACATAATCATATAACAACCAAAGCTATTGAAAGTGCCACTTCCAGAACTCAAACACAGGCTTCCTGTAACATAACCATCATTATTGGTGTAGCTATGATGTAGCTATGGTATAGCTATCCAAAAATGCGAATCATTAGTCATTAGCAGACAAGAAATGCCCTTTACAAGATGAGACAGCTTAAGATCGTATCTAAGCAAGCGAACAACAAAACTATCTACCCTTAGAAACGGGCACTTTGAGAGCCGACAAATGTCGAATATCGCTCACAACGGAAGTAGACGTCGGCAATCCCAGGCAATTTGTCAGTGAAACAGGTCAGCATTTTTCATTTATTGATTGCTCAAATATAGGAGGAAGGAAGTATCTTCTAATGGAGCATCATCAAAAGAAGAAGGCCATTTCATATACGATTATTTTCTTACAGCTTCGTCGAAAGTACATAGGAGAAGTGCAGACGTGTAAATTAGTAACCATAGTTTCGCCTAAAACGTTAATTCATTTCATGATCAATTTTCCTGTTGCTAATTTACTTATCTTCAGTTCTTTGCTAGACAGTTCTTATTCAATACAAGAAAAGAAAATGTTTATTCTGCATTGTGTAAGATCTCTTCAAGAATTTATGTCAGAAACATCAAAGGCTGCAACCGCTGTTGTGTTTCGTAGACGGATGAAAAGTTGTTCGCCTTGACATTTCTGTCCTCTGGTAACTTAGATGATATGTTCAAATATTAAAGAGGAAATGAGATTGGTTACAGCAGCAGTGAATAGAACGAGATAACTTCATTCAGTTGAGTAGATGCAGATGCTTTCACCATTTTGACGCTGTTAAATTCAACATGTCTAACTTGTTTAAGTGTCTGCAACAGTGATTGTCTTCTTCATGTTGGTATAACGTACAGTAACACTAGATACAAATTGGTGGCTGACAGAAACAAATGGTTAAAATACCGTTTTATAAAGCAGCAGAAAGAGACAAGAACCAACTTTCCGATCAATAAAATCCTGTTACAAGGACTTAACAAAATGAAGATTTCACAGAACATAAACATTTATTAAGCTAAAGGAATAAAGTTATGTAGTGTAATTAAAAAGCAGCTAAGTAAGACAGTACATTACACTAATTAATTCAGCATGCAATTGAATGAAGGCATTAACGATAAGTATGAAAGAAACATGAATGTCAGTCAACTAACAATGTCAATTATATGGATGACAAAGAAAGACATAGTTTAAAGTTGATCTAGTCTGAATATAAATATTGAAGAAGACTGCAGTAATTCTGCACTGAACAACATACACGGAACAGAGGTAGTTGACGTTTCTGTCAACATATTCATGAATCCATTTCTATTGTTTTAGTGTCCAATGATGTGATCATGTGTTACCTTGGAGATGAGCACTCCTATACTAGAAGCACGAAAGAGAAGCATTCATCATTTTATCAGCAAATATGGAAGTTTATTGTCGGAATGAGCTGTTTAACGTTGTTATGGAACACAAGATACACCGCCCTTGAAAATCACTTGTTAAGAAAAACAAGCAGAAAAGCAGCCACGCTGATGACAATCATTTCAGAAAACGTTATGCATGGCTTATAGACTATCTCTGAAGAGTACTAAACTAGATATAGCTTATCAAGTAATGACGATAATCTACGAGGGTGGTAGAGAACAGTTAATTAACACTTAAGACTAGACAAAAAGTATGTATATAATAAGTGTTTTTTTCTGTTGTACGTGAGAACTATTCAAACACACAGCAACAATTAATGATGTCTAGGTGGCTATCCAACGATAGCAGACTGTATCGTCATAAATAGAAAAGCAATTTAGCCACGCCTATGCCCAACAGTGGTTAAAAGTCAAACATCTGATTAGATACAATGCGATATATCATTGGGTAATATGAAAACAAAACAGAGCTCCAAAAATTGCAAAACAAAAGATGCAGCGAAGCGAAATGGCGACAACAGAGAATGCAGCGCAAATAGCATTGGTATGTGATCGTATCTGATATACTACACCAATAGCATGAGATTAGTTCCAGTAACATTATGTCTTCTGGATTAGACCCGTAGAAGTTAAGAGAGCTCTACGACCAGAAAGACACAACGTGAAACATATTCTATCATCCTGTAAAATACCATGATCTCATGATCTTTATGTGATGCAACCGGTCATAAAAGTTGTAAAAACTACAGGATGAAGCAATTACATTTGAAATAATCATGTGTTCAGGCGAACGTTTGTGCATGTGGGCCATGAGAAGCTGAGACTAAACCAACTGTAGGATGTAAACACAGTCATTAAAGGCGATTCTGAAGAGGTTGGGGGTGCGACTAGCAATGTTATCATGTAAAGCATATTGCAGCATAGACAACCACTGCAGAAGCACATAAAACACGTCAGTACATTGGTAGATCGTGTACAGGGTCATAGATTCAAAGAAAGTGAGCTGTAGATACGATTAATCGAATCTTCACGGAGTCACATGTATATTGAGGTCAGCCTTATATGAGGTCAGCCTTATATGGGGTCAGCCTTATATGGGGTCAGCCTTTTCTGAGCTCAACAGAGGTAGTCATCTTGAGAAGACGGCTTCATGGATGGATCACTGTGGCTCAAGATTGAAAAAAAGGGTGTGAAAGTGGACTCGTTGTGGAAAATAAAGGGAGCGTATACATCTGATTTAGTTGATTTACCTTCACAGGTAAGATAGACATAAGATTGCAAGAAGAACAATTTGGTTCTAGACCAAAGAGATTTTGTGGCGACCAAATTTTCATTCTGAGGACAATTATTTTGAAGATGGTGATGTCCAAGAAAGCCAGAAGGTGGTCTACACATGTCATCTGTTGAACGAGATGGATGATGCGGGGAGCGACAAGGAAACCAACTCCTCCTGATGTAGAGTTGGCCTTGCGAGTCGCGATGTAAACTCCCGTGTCGTCTTTCCAAATCGCGGACAATTCTTTTTGTTGGTCCCGAACTGAAATTACCTAATGTCGCAATTGGGTTTATATTTACGTGAATTTTACATGAAATCGCCAAAGCAAACAACGAAAGCAGGCATCTTGCCTGGCATCGGTATACAATGGTAGATCGGAAACTAATGTCTCAGTGGTTGGTTCCTTCTGCACTGGAAGCGATCATCACCCTTTCCTTGCCCGTTTCTACTTCTATCTAATACGTGTAAAGTTCCAGCAGCAGCGATCATATCGAGGTCCAGAGACGCTCATCAACCCCTCGATTGCTACCACCCTGGCAGCTAGCAAGCAAATAGGAGCTTCTATCGACACCAACATCGAGGCTGACTATGACAATCTGAGTGCAACAATCCCATCCATTTCAAAGTAGCGAGTCTACCAGCACCAACTCACACCACACATCGCATTTCTTTGCTAGATTTACTAGAGGAGCGACGAAAGATGGCTCGTTCTCCAAACAACCACGTGGCCTTCACCACCTTAAGTAAGCAAGATCTGCCGCCAACATTTTAAAGAAGATCATGAAAACTGTGACCGTAAACGTCTCATGAAAGCTGCTGAATATCAGCGCAGCATCAAATTAGCCACTGGTAGCCTTGCCGAACACCGCCAAATCACTCCTTGTCTGAAAGCTTCCGATGGGTCTCGCACAACGTCAAAGCTGGGCATGGAGTGAATAATGAAAGCTTACTATACCAACCTGTTCAGATCACGAGAACCCTTTCAAATTGCCCTCCTATTCATGTTATCCCATTTCCCACACTTCCTATCCTATGAAATTCGTCATGCTCTCGAGTCAATGCCATCCGGAAAATCACCAGGTAAAGATGGTTTTACTGTGGAAGTCATCCGGGCTTGTAGTCTACCACTTTATTAAGACATAGCCATCCCAACTCGAGGACAATACTCTTGCACACGAAGAGAGACACAAAGGATTTAGGAAACTATCGTCCAATAACTCTCTTCCTGGTCACTTACAAGCTGTTTCAAAATGCATCCTTGTCAGAGTCCGCACCAGTCTCATATAATCACAACCAGTCGAAAAAGCAAGCTTTCGGCGTTTGTACAGCACAATGGACCATAGATAAACCTGCTGCCGCCTTATTGAGGCAGCCCAAGAGTTTCAGGCGCCCTTGATATTCACCTTCATCGACTATAAAAAGGCTTTTGATTCGGTAGAACTACATTTTGTCTGGCGTTCACTGCTGGAACAAGATGTAGATACTGGTTACATCAGAGTTCTCACCAACCGTTATACGAACAGAACTATCACATTTTGTCCCTTCCAACGTCCAATTGTGGTATCAATTCAAAAGGGGATCGGCCATGACAATCCTATCTCACTGAACCTTTTCTCTGCATGTTTGGAATCAGTCATTAGCCAATGCAACCGGGGCACCTTTGGTATCCTTATTGACGGCAGACGCCTCAATCATCTTCGATTTGCCGATGACATAGTGCTCATCATAAAGTCAGCAGCAGAAGCCAACCAAATGATGCAGTTACTCAATGGAGAGGGAAAGAAAGTGAAAGTAGAGGTGAATTACTCTAAGACCAAAGTGTTGAGCAATCGCTTAGCCCCTTGTGATCCAGTCTTCTTTGGCGAGGTACGATTAGAGAATGCCAACGAGTACATCTATCTTGGATGTCTTCTTAATATGAAAAATAACCTAGAACTTGAACTGATAAAACGTTGCTGCACGGATTGTGCAGCATTCTCGTCTATTAACACAGTCCAGGACGATTGCCATGACCAGGACCTACGAACCACCCTCTTCAATTCCGCTGTATTTCCTGCGGTGTGCTACGGTGCTGAGACGTAAACACTAACAAAATCATTAGAGAACAAATTGAGAGAGACCTAGACCTCCCTTGAGAGACACTTGTTCGGAATCCCTCTCCGAAACCAACGCTTGAAAGGTCTCCACAATTCTGACATAAGACGATTGTCCCTGGTGAAGGATGCAGTAATCCATGCATACAAGGCAAAACTTTGAAAAAGACGAAAGAAACTCCGCAGAACAATCGTTAGAGAGGGCTTCGCTATTGGCTTGAACAACATACATGGATTGAAAAGAGAGGAGTCACACACATCAAACTGGAGAGCACTGGTTTCTGCCTTATGTGCCGTATTTGGTACTTACATATCATTGCTTGGTTGATTGATTGATTGTGGCACGCATGGTCTCCATTCAGCGAAAGACAGAAGTACTGGGCACATATCAGAACGCGTCAGAAGTAAAGTCTCACTATAAACGCTGCCGTAGGGAAGACATCATTGTAAGTAGTCTAAGCTTTTTCTAGCTTGGGATGAGCCGACTCCTTCTTCATTCCTTCTTCCCAAGAGACAGTCATGTGCCCATTTATACGCATTCTAATTGTCACGTAAGAAACACGTTATGTCATCGTAGATGACTTAAGTTGTGAGCATTGTGGCGGGTGGCCAATACATTGGACGGACATTTACAAGAATGCCAGTGTAATGGAATTTGGTATTTGTAACTGACTCGATCTTCCCTCTTCGACCACAAGATGTACAGATATGCTGTTCTTGTTTTGTGACTGACTCGATCTCCCCTCTTCGACCACAAAATGTACAGATATGCTGTTCTTGTTTTGTGACTGACTCGATCTCCCCTCTTCGACCACAAAATGTACAGATATGCTGTTCTTGTTTTGTGACTGACTCGATCTCCCCTCTTCGACCACAAGATGTACAGATATGCTGTTCTTGTTTTGTGACTGACTCGATCTCCCCTCTTCGACCACAAGATGTACAGATATGCTGTTCTTGTTTTGTGACTGACTCGATCTCCCCTCTTCGACCACAAGATGTACAGATATGCTGTTCTTGTTTTGTGACTGACTCGATCTCCCCTCTTCGACCACAAGATGTACAGATATGCTATTCTTTCTATTGTTGTTTACGTTTCCATACGATGTAGTTGTGGGGCCGCCAATGCTAAACCCTCATTAGTTGCCTCTTTTACATGGTTTGCAATTTACAGTGTTACTATACTTTGCTGTCCTTATGGATATCAGTGCCACAAGATTGAGTCTGTATGTGTGAAAGTTGAAACAGGTTTATTTGTGGTAGCCTAAATTGTAGTGACAAACAGTATAAGTTGTGGTGACAAATAGCCTAAATTGTAGTGACAAACAGTAAAAGTTATGGTGACAAATAGCCTAAATTGTAATGACAAACAGTATAAGGTGTGGTGACAAATAACCTAAATTGTGGTGACAAATAGCCTAAATTGTTGTGACAAATAGCCTAAATTGTAGTGACAAATAGCCTAAATTGTGGTGACAAATAGCCTAAATTGTTGTGATAAATAGTCTAAATTGTTGTGACAAACTTAATTTTTTTTATTGTGGTAACAAAGTGTTTCATTTAGGACAGACTAAACGTTAAGAGTAATGACAAATGCACGCACGCTTGCACTCAGACAACAACAACAAATCACAGAAAGCACACTGAATTAATAAGGCATTCAAACCGATCCCGCTAACATTTGCACCACTCAACGCAAAGTCCCGACATTCTCTTACAGCTTATCACACCACGTAGCGGCGCATGGTTCTGCCCTCTGCCGGCGTAGTTTAAGCGCTACAAATTTGTTAGAAAGAAAGTCTTTGTATACGCATGTGACTCAGTAACTTGTTTCCGCGCGCTACGAGCAGTGATTTGAGGAAAGGTTTAGGACCAGCTGATCTATCTTTATTTATTATGTTGTGTGACTCCTAAGCTGTAGGATGTACATTGTTTATCAACTGTTTTGCTCATACAGTAATTTAGTTTGTTGAAAAAACATAATTGTTAAAGGCAGTCGTTAGTAGAACTTACAAGTTCACTACAGTTTTAACTGGGTGCATCCATCATTTCAGTTTAACATGTTTATTGACACATCGCTAAGGCGTCCTGTTTGAAATATAAATACACACACGTACACATAAATCGGTATATCCATACACACAAACAGACACACGTAGAGAGAAACACAAACACAAGTAATAAAGCCCGCCCATCCAAACCCAGCCAGCCACCCACACACACGCACGCATGCACGCCTTCACATACACTTACATACATATACACATTTTTAGCAATTTGCATTGGCTGATAGTGTGGCCAACGTGGATACAGCAATATCAGAACATATAATAGACATTCTGTCACAATACCAAATAGACAGGTTGCGGAAATAGTCAGCACCGACCTATAGAAGCAGCTGATGTATATCGTTCTTGTTGGATAGATACAACTATTTGGATAGAGTGGGGGATTTAACACACTATACTGACGACTGCGCTCTAATGAGCAACTCAGAACTGAACATGCAGGTTGGAATGGACCAGTTCTCTGCCGCATGCGAAAATTTTGGCCTGACCATAAAAGCAAAAAAAACAGAGGTCATGCACCAACCAGCACCAGGCATGCCGTACACAAAACCAGAGACTACAGTCAGCGGGCAGACGCTGAATACCGTAGACAAATTCACATATCTGGGCAGCACGCTGTCGAGATCTGTCAGCCTAGACGATGAGGTGGCAAGCAGAATAGCAAAGCCCAGCACAGCCATTGATATAATGCGCTCGATGGTCTGGGCACGTCGTGGCATCAGCGTCAGGACCAAACTCAAAGTCTACCGTGCAACCATCATTCCAACCCTACTATACGCTTGCGAAAGCTGGACTGTATACTCTGGACATGCAAGGAGGTTAAACCACTTCCACACAGGTTGCCTGAGGCGAGTATTCCACATCCGATGGCAAGATCGTGTCACTGACATCGAGGTTCTCTCGAGGGCTAACATGCCCAGCATACATGCGCTGCTAGAGAAAGCACGACTAGGATGGGCCGGACATCTCGTCCGTATGTCAGACGAGCGGCTCCCAAAGAAGCTTCTCTACGGCGAGCTGAGAGAGGGAGGGCGCCCAAAGAAACGTTTTAAAGACGGTCTGAAGGACTCACTGAATGGTTGCCAGATAGACATCGACACCTGGGAATGTCTTGCGCAAAACAGATCTGACTGGAGAAGCGCAGTCAAATCGGGTGTAGCTGCCGGTGAGGACGACCGTGTTGTGAAAGAACAGAGCAGACGCGAGACGCGGAAATCCCGAGCAGCGGGAACACCATCCCCTTCTACAAACCTCGTGTGCCCGATATGTAGCAGATGTTTTCGTGCCCGCATTGGCCTGTTCAGCCACATGCGCACCCACACCCAACAGGGAAATTTGTGACAAGGATGATGTCGGCGGTCCTCATCGACAACGATGGACAGCTATTATTACTGAGTAAGTCAGACCCATCCAGTAAACCAATAGTGTGATTCTTCATAATAGTTGGACACTAGTAAATTAACAAGCAGCTAATAATAAGCAGCCCTGAATATCTAGTCCATGTCATTTAGTTTAGTTCAGGTATCATTTACACATCGACTATCGACTGCAATTGTGGTGATGGGGGTGGGTTAGGAGACGCAGCAGTGAGTGAGCTGGTCTTGGTCAGTGACTTATAGCTGACCGTAGCCAGTGACTTATAGCTGACCGTAGTCAGTGACTTTTAGCTGACCGTAGTCAGTGACTTTCAGCTGACCGGAGCCAGTGACTTATAACTGACAGTAGCCAGTAAGATTATAGCTGTCAAAGCCAGTGACTTATAACTGACAGTAGCCAGTAAGGTTATAGCTGCCAAAGCCAGTGACTTATAGCTGACAGTAGTCAGTAAGATTATAGCTGCCAAAGCCAGTGACTTATAACTGACAGTAGCCAGTAACTTATAGCTTACCGTAGACAGTGACATAGCTGACTGTAGACAGTAACGTATTGTTAACAGGAACCAGCGACTTATAGCTTGCAGGAACCAGCGACTTATATCTGGCAGCAACCAGTGACATATATCTGGCAGGAACCAGTGAGTTATATCTGGCAGGAACCAGTGACTTATATCTGGCAGGAAGTGACTTTACGGCTGACAGCAACCAGTGATTAACCGCTGATAGCAGTCAATGCTTTAGCAGTGACTGCTTGCAACAAGATCAGTGAATGAAAGTTGGCCAATGCAGTATTTCTCTTTCAAGTGGCGGCCCTGTATACAGTCTGCACCCATGCAACCTGACTGAACGAATAGGGATCGAATATGAAAGGCATACCTCGTTCCAAAAATGCCCTGCTGAAACCGAATGTGTCTAAGCCAAATGGTGCAGATATCTCATTTTCGCTGTAAACTACAAAATAACGTTACAAAAACACTTTTCAGGACGAATGCTTAAGTGGAAGATAAAGACTATATGGATGTCAACATCGTCTGCCTATTTTCTCCAGGAGCTGTTCAAAGTACTATCGATTAAATGCGATGTCTCGTTATCTGATTCACTAATTTATGTTATAGAGCAGTCAGGTTTGCCATTTCTAACTGAACAGACTGGAGCGTGAAGCAGCATATAACGTGATCGAATAGTTAAGTCCAGATAAACCTGTGTAGAATTGACTAAAATCAAATAAACTAGCATTGCATACAGTATTCTTCTTCTTCTTCTTCTTCTTCTTCTTCTTCTTCTTCTTCTTCTTCGCACCCTTCAACAAGTCATTTTGTATTTTGTATGTTTCTGAAGAAAGCAGTTGTCCATTTGAGGTTAACGGTTTCACCAAACTGCTTGAATCAGAATGGAACTGGTGATGACCAAATGTGCCTTCTCTGTATCTCGTATGCTAGACACTTCCTCAGCAAATGTCCAGCAGTCATTTTATCAGCATTCAACAAGCTAAAGGGATTTATAGTACTAATAATTATAGGCTGGTCACCTCTGTACTCGCCATACAGTGTGAGGGCTGGGTTTTTATTTGACCCCCGATAGAATAAAACTTGGGAGCTAAGCGGGCTTTAAACTCGTGTCTCCGTAGTTGTAAAAACGGAAATTTATACACCTTCAACCACCCACACTAACACACGAGTACCACATGCTGCAACTAACTAAACTTAAACTCAACTACAGACACCAGAGACAGGCATTGGGCACAAATGACCGCTGCTTTAGGTGGTAAATGAGTTACCTGTAACATTCAACTACAGTTTATGTGATCTTAATCTTACGTGGACAACTCACAATCAAAGGAACAGACCGAAAACCTTATATTTAAGTGTTCCATAGAAACATCATCAAAATAAGCATTTATTTCTGAAGCAAAAGCCAAGAGAGCAAGGTGAGTTTAGTAGTAACAATTTTTACCTTAACACTATAGTAGAGTAGCATGCGTGGTGCATATTCAAGTCAAGCAGAGACAAAAGCATAAGTTCGTTCCTTCAAATATTGCAAGTGATAAAAATCAAAGAATTTCCATACTTTGGTTGGGAATGGCTCGGAATTATTGCAGAGGGCAAGAGGGTGAAATGGTTGGGGGGGGGGGATATGGGGGTGGGTGTGGTGAAGCTGTCATATATATAAGAGTGTCTGAATTCAAATGTGCCGTACAAAAGAGACTTGGGATATTTACTTTGATTATCGGTCAGGTTCTGTAGTTACGTATTCTCTCTGAAGTACATCTTTTCGTTGACAGTTTGCTGAGACCTTTACGAACTACTGACATTTATTCTTTCAGCAATTAATTTGTTTAATAACTTGTCTCTTTTGATTCGCATATCAAACGGGATTTCTCCGTCATTTAATGTTCGTCATCATCTTTTTCTTTTCATCTTCTTCCTCAGTTTTTTCATGCACTAGTGCCACCGAGTCTTCGTCTGCACAAACTGCTGCAATCCGTCACAACGCATTTTTCAGCGTACGCGGAAGAGTAAGTCGTGGACATCAACAACTACAACAGCCAGACACAAAGTTCATCCTCTAAAACATGACATTAAGCGACATCAGCAACAACTGCAACAACCAGACACAAAGTTCATCCTCTAAAACATGACATTAAGCGACATCAACAACAACTACAACATCCAGACACAAAGTTCATCCTCTAAAACATTGCATATCCTTGTATTTAATAGGATCTACCTTTAGTCGTGCACCCAATTAAACAAACCAATCACACTCCAAACTGTGTCCATCCTCTGACTGCCATGTCCATTAAACTCAGCAATCTTTCACCTATTTGGTACACATTCTTTGCCACTTGAATATTTGTACATTTTTTTACGGTTTGACAAAATCACTTCCATGAATTTACTTGTGAAGCTAGCGAAGATTAACATCACGCTCAGACGTAACACACTGATTAGCTTGTGAAGCTAGCGAAGAGTAACATCACGCTCAGAAGTAATACTCAGGGTCAGGCAAACCATGCTGACCAAGACCATCATCTTGGCTACCTAGTAGTCCTCCCTGAAAACGGGGTGTTTTCGTAGCAGATTGGCTAACGAACTTCATCAGCACGCTAGGGATGTGATGAAAGCTACTGGGACCAGCCACTCAACGTCCTTGTCCGGGCGCACAAAAGAGTAACCTACTCATTGTGGACATTCGCAAACATCAACTCTTTCTAAATATTATACAAACTACTCTATCTACAATGACACACATTTCTCTGTCCAAATGTGACATAAGCTATTCTATCTGTACGTAGCATAAGCTACACTTTCTAAATATGACATAAAAAAGTATACACTATCCTGTCTGTATGTAGCATAAGCTACAGTCTCTAAATATGACAGAAAATATTATAAACTATCCTGTCTGTATGTAGCATAAGCTCTACTATCTAAATAGGACATAAAATATGTTTCCTAAATGTGACATAAATGATACTATCTGCATGTGGCATAAACTACTCTTTCTGAATATATCATAAACCACTCTTTCTGAATATATCATAAACCACTCTTTCTAAATTTGACATAAATTGCCAAGTATAAATTTGACATAAACTGTCTACAGTCGACATATGGCATAAACTACTATTTCTAAATGCGACATAAACTGCTCTTTCTAAATATGACATAAACTACTCTTTGTTAAATATGACATAACCTACTCTTTCTAATGTGACATACATTACCGAGTCTCAATGTGACATGAACTACCCGGACTAAATTAACATAAAAAACCTTGCATTAATGTTTTTTTACACTGCCAACTCTAAATCTTGCGTGAGCTACATTCTAAGATGTTTATAATCCACCTAAACATGCACTTTTGTCTGAAAGCTGTACATTCAATAACAAGGTTTCTCCGGCGGTAAATTCGCTACCAGCTCCATTTATCTGCAGCGCCAGACAAGAATTATTAGGTTAAGGATTCCGTTAGAAATATGAATCAACAGAGGAAACCACATAAAGTATTTACACATAGCAAACAGACCCATTTTATACATGTCTTATACGTTTAAACACATGCCACAAATAACACATCGAGCTTGACAGAGAGTCGAGTGAAACTCGCTGACTTAGAAACGAAAAAAGTAAAATTCTTAAACATTCATTAGTTAAGCATTATGTTCTTCCGTAGTATGTCAAATACATCACTAATAGTTTATTTTAATTTCATAATTCGTTAAATACTTCAATAATAGTTGGTTTTAAATTTATTTCATATTTCGTTAAATACTTCAAAAATAGTTGTCATGAGTCGTTTAATAATTCAATAATAGTTGATTTTAGTTTCATATTTCGTTAAGTACTTCATTCATAGTTGATTTTATTTCATCGTTCGTTAAATACTTAATTAACTCTTTCAATACGTCTAGGTCCCATGAAAGTCACCAAAATTTCAGTGGCCTACGTCTTGCCACTTAATGGCATCTTTTGTTCCTTTGCTCAACTTACATGTTTGCAAGTTACCCCATTAAACCTGAACTCAATTTGGCTTCAATCGACAAGAGTTCTTAACTTAACTTAACGTCTTTATACTGGGTTAGAAGACCCTGCAGAGTCTGTATACAACCAGTTACATTTATATCACCTGGCTCTAAAAGCTATGCGCATCCAGTTTATTCTTAAATGCATTAACTGTCCCTGCCTCCACTGCCTCCACTACCTCCCCTGGCAATGCATTCCAAGCAGACACCACTCTCTGACTAAAAAATATTTCCTAATATCTAATCTGCATCTCTCTTTAGTCAGCTTGTAGCTATGCCCTCGTGTTATTGTAGGTGGCTGTATTTTTAAAAAAACTTGGTATAGTCTAATTTATCCATTCCTCTGATCATCTTATAAACCTGTATTGTCACCACGAATTCTTCTCTCTTCGAGACACTGTAGGCCGGTTTTTCTGAGTCGTTCCTCATAACTGTAATTCTGGAATCCCACTATCATCTTTGTCGCTCTTTTTTGTATTCTTTCCAGCATGTTTATATCCGCTCTCTGATAAGGACTCCACACCAGAACACAATACTCCAATCTGGTCTAACTAAAGCTTTATACAGTTTGACGATCACTTCCTTGCTCCTATGTTTAATATTTCGTTTCATCATACATAACATTGCATTTGCCTTTTTCACTGCTACCTTAACTTGCTCACTCACCTTTCCTGTATGATCTATTATAACCCCTAGGTGGATTTCCTTATCTATCTTTCTAATATTGTTTTCTCTCATTCTGTAATTATGTTCCATATTGGATCTACCCATGTGGATAACTGTACATTTATCTACATTAAACTCCATTTGCCAGCTTACAGACCATTCTCGAATTTTATCTAAATCCGACATCAATATATCCACTTTCGCTTTAGATAGACACTACTGCATAGTTTTGTGTCATCAGCAAATTTTGCAATCATGGATCCCATATCAATGTCCAAATCATTTATATATATCAAGAACAAAATTGGTCCCAAAACCGAGCATTGTGGCACACCACTTTTCACTTCACACCACTCAGAGTACTCCTTATTTATGCCCACCCTCTGCCTTCTTCCCGTTAACCAATTTTCAATCCATTTGACAACTTCCCCACCTATTCCATGTGATTTTAACTTTCGAAATAATCTTTGATGAGGTACTCTATCAAAGGCCATTGCAAAGTCTAGATAAATAACGTCCACTGGCTCCCCTTTATCTATGATTTTAGTAATCTCCTCCATGAATTCTAATAGATTTGTTAAGCATGATCTCCCTCTAGTAAACCCATGCTGACTATTTCTAATTAGATTAATTTTGTCTAAATGCATTACAATGTTTTCTTTTATTATTGACTCTAACAATTTAGAGACTATGCTCGTTAAACTCACCGGTCTATAATTTGCTGGATCTGATTTTTTGCCTTTTTTGAATAAGGGGATCACTCCTGCATCTTTCCAATCCCGTGGAACAAACCCTTTTGTAAGTCATTGAGAACATAATATAGCCAATGGTTTTGCTAGTTGGTCTCTAATTTCATACAGCAATTTTGGATGAATACCATTTTGACCTGGACATTTATTCCCTTTCAACCCCTCCAATTTTTAAAAAACCATTTCTTCTGTAATACAGATTGATCTTAATCCCGCTGTATCCATGTCTCTTTGAAAAATATCTATAGGCTCTGGGATCTCGGAGCAGTCCTCTTTTGTGTAGACTGTGCCAAAGTACTGATTGCGCAGATTAGCTGCCTCCCTATTCTCACTTATTAATTTCCCTATACTGTCTATGAGAGGGCCTACTTTGTCTTTCGTTCTTTGTTTATTTCTAACATAAGAGAAGAAGCTTTTACTGTCAGTCTTGATCCTCTGAGCAAGTTTTTTTTCGAAGTCTATTTTTGCTGTTTTATTCGCTTTCTGAGATATGTTCTGCTTGTCCAAATATTTTACATACGTTTATTTTGATTTACCTGCCTCTATATATTTTTTCCATGCTTTATTTTTCGCTCTTCTACATTTCACTATATTTACATTTGCCGTAGAAGGCATGTAGAATCAGATTGTTAATTAATTTCAACCACTTTTCTTTGAGTGTTAACGTTGTAAACAAAGACAGTGTGAATTCTCAACTTTCTGCATTCAATGGGCTAAAATAATAAATTTAACATTTTTGCTCATTTGTACTGCCCAGAGTATTAATTCAATTGTGATCACTAAATGCGAACTTTTTTGCCATTTTTGAAAGCACCTTCTGTTGTTAAACTCCTATGTTGGGAAAGAGTTAATGGTTGATTTTAATACTAGTTCCTTAAATACTTCATTCAACGTTTATTTTAATTTCGCAGTTCGTTAAATACGTTATTAATTGTTTTTAAAAAATGTACTAAACATCCATGTAGCCTGTGAAGTTTGTTATGTACTAAACATCCAGTAGCCGGTGAAGTTTGTTATGTACTAAACATCCAGTAGCCTGTGAAGTTTGTTATGTACTAGACATCCAGTAGCCTGTGAAGTTTGTTATGTACTAAACATCCAGTAGCCGGTGAAGTTTGTTATGTACTAAACATTCAGTAGCCTGTGAAGTTTGTTATGTACTAAACATCCAGTAGCCTGTGAAGTTTGTTATGTACTAAACATCCAGTAGCCGGTGAAGTTTGTTATGTACTAAACATTCAGTAGCCAGTGAAGTTTGTTATGTACTAAACATTCAGTAGCCAGTGAAGTTTGTTATGTACTAAACATCCAGTAGCCTGTAAAGTTTTGTTATGTACTAAACATCCAGTAGCCGGTGAAGTTTGTTATGTATTAAACATTCAGTAGCCAGTGAAGTTTGTTATGTACTAAACATCCAGTAGCCTGTGAATCATGAAGTGAAGTAACATTCAGATGACACGAGGAGGCAAAATATGTACTCGACAATAAGTAACAGAAAGATTCATGATATGTACTAGAATCGTGAATCAAGCACTGTATTTACTAGACATTCAAACCCTGATAATACTATTATGTACTAAACATTCAGTAGCCTGATAACAATGTTATGTATTAGAACTTCAGTAGCCTGATAATAATATTATTTACCAGACATTTAGTAGCCTGTGATTTATTATTGCTAAAGGTTAAGTAGCCAGTGAATCATGACATTTGTTGTTGTTTTTTTGCGTTCGCCTTATTTATCTATTCCCTAAGGCGGTTTACGTTACACTGTGGCTTTTATTTTGCACCTGTCAGCCCAGTGCATCCGACTTCAGCATGAATTTTATGTAAGGGTCTGCTTCCTCCTGCATTTTCTAAGGGTTTGCTTCCCCGGGGTAACCGCCGGTGCTGTGATAGGGATCGAACCCAGCACCTTCTGGTTGTGAGCCGTGTCACTTAACCACTAGCCACGCCGTCCCCACAATCATGATATTTAATAGATATTCATATCTACTAAACATTCATTAGCCGACGAATCATTATTGTTATTTGACATTCTGTAGCTAACGTATTATGATAGCTACTTGCAATTTATTAGTCGATGAATCATATAAATTTGCTTCTTTGTCGTCATCTTTCGTACTGAAAAGAACATGTTCTTATGTTGTGCCTTAGTTTACAGCACGACTGCAATAATAGCCGCTCAACCCGTCACATATGGTTCAGGCGCTGCACTTTTTGGGGACTGGGTTAGCCTTCCGTCTGTAATCCCTATTGTCTCGGTCAGACTGCAGGAATGTTGCCAGTTTCCAAAGCCGCCAAGCAGTTATCTATGAGTAGCTGACTTCTCTTTACTGGTTTAATGCGTCTTCTTCCGTTTATATTTACTAAACATTCAGTAGCCAGTGAAGTTTGTTATGTACTAAACATTTAGTAGCCGGTGAAGTTTGTTATGTACTAAACATTCAGTAGCCGGTGAAGTTTGTTATGTACTAAACATTCAGTAGCCGGTGAAGTTTGTTATTTACTAAACATTCAGTAGCCGATCAGCCATGATAATTATTAAACTTTTCATTCTGCCGAAGACGGATATCTGACTGAAAGGTGCAAATATTGTAGTCAAACTGTAAACTAGTGACACAACGCATTCTGTTCTCCGGACTACATCCTGCTACCTGCAATAACCTGTTCAGGCCTTGGTAGCGGAAGATTGAGAACAGGCGCATAAGAAGAAAAAGAAGAAACTTTTCATATTTACTAAATATTCCTTAACCAAATAGGCATTGACAATTAATAACAAGATATACATATATAGTTATTGACCATCGCGAAGCGAACGATGGCCACATCACCAGATGGGTTTGTCTTAATGATGTGATGTGCGCTGTATTTAGTGAGGAAGAATATTCGCTGGTCATCAATCTCACTCTTATTCCGAGTTTCCTTGGATCAGTGGCAAGACTAATGGTCGAGACGACTAGAGGTAACTCGGGATGCCGATACTCGGATCTTACCTCCCGTGAGACCAGGGGTCGCTTGAAACTTGTGGGGTTCGATAACCCACGTTTCCGTTCATCACCGTCAGAGGCGAGTGCCTTAAACTCTTGGCTACAGCGACCCCCAATATATATAATACAATCTACATTCAGTGAATGTTGGATATAACTAAACATTCAGTTTTCAGCGCATGTTATAATTTACTTAAAATAGTATTATTGTCACTGCCAGCGACATCACTTGATATAGTACTATCAAGTGGACATGAAGATGGTTACGCAATACATTCAAGAGCAAACTTAGGACCGACAGATACATCACGTGAACCAAATGATGTGAGTAGAAATGTTTTATTTAAACACAGCACACGGGACACTACGTCTAGCCTCTTTGACCCAGCACTTAGGACGCTACGTCTAGTCTCTGTGACCTAGGATTCACGACGCTACGTTTAATATCTGTTATCCAGCAGTCAGGACGCAACGTCTAGTCTATGTGACCCAGCATACAGGACGCTAAGTCTAGTCTCTGTTATCCAGCATTCAGGACGCAACGTCTAGTCTATGTTACCCAGCATACAGGACGCTACGTCTAGTCTCTGTTATCCATCACTCAGGACGCTACGTTTAGCCTCTGTGACCCTGCACGCAGGACGCTACGTCTAGCCTCTGTGACACAGCACCCCTTGAAGTGCTATAATTATTTCCACTCACTACACAATATACTGATATAGTTTAATTGCTGTGACCTAAATTCACTTGGGTACTATAGTCAATTTTTTATAATCTAAAATTTACTAAATTACTGTAGTCCTCTCTCTATGATCCAACAATCGCTGGAGTGTTATATGAAAAGCATAAAATCTCTTTGAAATAAATATAGTCGGGAAAATGTAATGATAAATGTGTGTGTCTTTACAGACAATTACAAAACACAATCAGTCGCACATGGTTCAAACCAAGTGTTACAACATTTGTCTGAGAAGACAGAACGCAATTACGAAAATAGAGTCTACAATTTGTATGCATAATCAACCACCTTCCTGAACAAACAAGTGCGATTCTCTAACTGGACTGGCGCTATGTATTTGAAGAAAAAAATGTCAAATAGCTACGAACTGAGGGTCAGGTCATGGGAGTGGGTTATCGTTACTGAAAATAGACTCGGGATTGTTGTAGGCTACAGCTCTGCTCAACACAAACCTGGATGTCCTGAATGTCGATCATTCGCCAAGATTGACACCCGGACCAGAGGATATTGATGGCCATCAAACCAAAAACTCATCTCTACTGATGCAGTCCACTTTATGTGCTTTAATATATTATGCTCACACGAAAGTGGGTATCTGCAATGTGTCTCATTCATTGTGCAGGAAAAGACCATAACACACAAGAAAAAAAAACAGGCAGTTAAGGGGGCCATGCGCTTTGTGAATTTTTTTTTTGTTGGTGAAAAATATCGATTTTTAAAGTTGTTAATTTTTATGACGTTCGACATTAATATAATCGTTTACATATAAAATAATGTTATTTTGCAAGATTATTAACATTAATTATAAACACCCTACCCCCTGTTCTAAAGTTGACCTACTTTAAAAAGATACCGAAAACCGATGATAAAACACAATGTTTGACACATAGCAACAGCTTTTTCAAAAAAGTATAATGGGTCATATTATATATCATAATGACCGGGGTCCAAAGTTCTCTTCAAATGTTTTCATTCCAAAGCAAATGCTAGCTTTGTCTAAGCGATACGATACTTCAAATAAAATGACTGATGCGATACTTCATTGGTTTGATTATTTTAATCTTTCTGATTGGTTGAAAAAGGTATCGTCCATGGGAACAAAATAGTCGCGCATGCGCAAAAGAAGGGTTTCCAATTCCTCGTCAGTCTATCATTTCCATTCTTTCATTGTGTTTGAAACTGTTCCTAGCATTTAGAAATAGCAAAATGCCAAAGGAGAGGAAGACGTTTTCAACCTCCTATACTATAATGCCAAACAACAGAATACTATAGCCATGTTAGTACACAACTGAACTTTAACAATGGAGCGGGTACGGAATGCACTACTCATTGGGGACAAATCAAGAGGAAAAAGATGAGAAATGAAAGATAGATTTAACAGTTTTTTGAAAGAAGACATAGAACTAACAATATATTTAAATACAGAACCAAGGAATCTAAAGATGGCATATTAGGGAACCAAATATAACATAGGTCGGTAAAGATATAACTCCAAATAAAATTTATCGCATACGAAGATAAATTAACAGACATAATTTAAGGATACTCTATCATGAATTAGTTAACAGACTGTATTTGTATGGGTTCAATTGCAATTTCGATTGTAGTGACAAACGATACTTCCTTGAGCATTGAATTCCCTTTGTCGTTGTCTTACTCCGTATATTTGACGCCGGAACCACAATTTCGGACTGTGACAGAATGCAATGAAAGAAATCACTGTGCCTGCTCCTATCACCGGAAATGATCTATGACCAGCGAATGCAATTAGTCGATAGTTGGGTAGTCTGCACCAGCTTGTACGTAAGATGGAACATTTGCTATGTACTATCTGTCAAAAGTTTATTTATGGAAATTCCTTACTTCTCTCGTAGCACCGCATAGATATATATAAAGAATCGGCAAACTGTCATTGCACACTAGAGAATCACAGCATAATGCAAAATATGTTGAGACTACAACGGCTCCGCATCTATCTCCGCGCAGGAACCGGAGAAAGTGTTGTATGTAGGAACTATTCGTTCTTGGCATGATATTAAACATTTAATTGTAAATGCTATCAGTTATAATGTTTACATAAATCTAATATATGAGACCAATATGGTATATAGTCTAGATACCAGCAAGATGGAGCCGCGTAGCGCAGTGGTTAGCGATCTGAGTGGTCTTGGGTTCATTTCCCAGTTGATGCGAAATATTTTTCAAACCGCAACGGCGCCCGGGTCGACCCAGCTTTAAATGGGTATCGGTTCAGTCCGGGAAGTAAAAGCGGCGAGGGAATGGCTACTGCCCTTATATAGTCGAGCAAATGTGAGATCGCTAACACCTCACACCCCTACATCAGTAATGATATGTGTCCGCCCACTGTAAATACAGTCTACATTGTGGTATGGTTAGTGTCTGTAAAATAAGCAATACCGTCATGTATAATTTCAGAGATCTCAACAGCAGTGACTAGCTTAAAAAATTGACGCCTCCTTTAAATACATGTCTTCATGAAATCTGGTGAGATAATTGATAAACAGTTCAATTGTACACACAACACGTTTTACATGATCTGAATAATTAAAATGTGAACTCTGCTTTCAGCACCTGCCATATGACAATAAGCATAACATATTTTTAAACATTAACCAATTTACTTTTACCTAGTTACGTTTTTACTCAATGATTTCCCAGGACGAAAGAATAGAACCACCTTACCCTTCTAAGCTTTTCGCAAAATGCGACTAAATTGAGATAGTGCTTGCAACCTTATCATGTTAAATAAAATGTTACATAAACAAATCGTCACTGCAAATGCAAACAAAGTTCTTGGTGCAGACTTCGCAAAACTATACTTTGGAAGAAGTAAGATAGAGACAATAAGAAAGAATATGTCGTTGATACTCTTTGATAAGATGATTTTGCCGAGATAAATCTCGTACTAGCAAAATCACTTCGTGTTGTAGGTCTCCGTTCGTCGACATAAACTACGCCATTACTGATATGGAATAATATCTGCATACATTATGTATTAACACGGTCCTTATCGTTTCATAAAATAGTCGGTTCAAATGGGTTTCTAGGTTTGTGATTTGTCACTTCTATGCCATGCATAGTCATGTGTAAGGAATTTTTGCGAACTTTTACAGCATTTACGTTCACTTTTTCGGCATGCATGGTCACTTTTCTGGCATGCAAAGTCCCTTTTTTGGCATGTAAGGTTACATTTACAGCATTCTTTGTCAGTTTTGCTTTATATTTGTTATCTTTTACGACATTCTTTGTCACGTTTACCGCATTCCTGCCACATTTGCAACGCCACTAGTCACGTTTATGACATGCGTGGTCAATTTCACGGCATATTTGTTCACGTTTATAGCATGTATGATCACTTGTATAGCATTATTAGTCACGTTTAGATCATGCTTGACCACTTTTATGACATACTTGTTCACGTTTATGGCATGCCTGGTCCCTTTTGCGGTATTCTTGGCCATTTTTACAGCATTCTTGGTCATGTTTATGGCATTCCTGGTCCATTTTGCGGTATTCTTGGCCACTTTTACGGCATTCTTGGTCAGGTTTATGGCATTCCTGGTCCATTTTGCGGTATTCTTGGCCACTTTTACAGCATTCTTGGTCATGTTTATGGCATTCCTGGTCCATTTTGCGGTATTCTTGGCCACTTTTACGGCATTCTTGGTCATGTTTATGGCATGCTGGACCACTTGTATGGTACTGCTGTTTAATGTTACAACATTCTCAGTCACGTTCGTGGTATTCTTGGTCACCTTTTCCATATTTTTGGTAACATTTACGGCATTGTTGGTAAATATAATTCGCGTAGTCTTTGTTGACCAATGTTACACATGCATTATGTAAGGCGACAAACATATAAGTAGGAAATAAGCAGTAATATTTCAAGAATGCGGGACAAGTACCGGCTTATATCTATTGGAGCAAGGCCAGGATTAGATACCACATACACTAACAAAAATAACGATCATAGGACGCTTCCGCTGTGAGTGATATTGATCAGGATCAGGGAAACAAAAGCCACCATAACATCAGGATGCACCAGAAAACAAACAGCTCAGCATTATCTACCCCTGTTTACCCATCTCCCGTACGTCATAAATCCTACATAATATCTATAGCCAAGTGTCCGTGTCGTCAATATCGATCAGTCATTAGTGCAGCCTCGGGCTAAAATTACAATCTCAAAATAACCATGGCCTTTGTGCGCCTATTCCGTGGTGGTGAGTTGTCTAAGCTTTCATTCTTCTCTGTACAGCGAGCCAAGCAAACCACGTTGGTTTCGATCAATGTAACATCTCGGCGTTATTGATCAAGCAAGCATCACTCAGTACAATATTTACACAAAATGTCAAACAATTCCCAGAATCTATTGTTTCTAAAAGGTTTAACAGTGTTCTCAGAAATTGACCCAAACAAAATTATAACTTTAATTGTTTACAATGTGGCTGTCTATTCCATGTGAAGCATGTTTGCTAGCATCAACATAAAAAACGTCATAACAGAATTCATGATCATTTTTATTATTATCATCACCAAATGATGCTAAAGGAGCATACAAGGTGGTCAAAGAACTGGTAGCACCAAGACAAAGCAGGAACCTTATGATTCATGATAAAAACGGCAAGTGTCTCATTGAGGGAAATGACGTACTGGCAAGATGGACAGAGTACTGTTCCGAGCTATACAACTATGAAGGGCGAAACAGACCTGAGAAAACATTCCCCCCAACACCAACAAATATAGAGGATAACCAACTGATAACGAAGGAAGAGGTAATTGCAGCGGTAAAGACATTGAGAAGAGGGAAGGCGGTCGGCGTGGACAATATACCAGCAGAGCTCGTACAAGCAGGTGGAGAGGTAGTGGTGGAAGGCCTGACACACATCTGCAACAAAATATGGGCGACAGGAAACTGGCCGGACTTATGGACGAAATCTATAGTTATACCGCTACATACGTCTGGAAACCTAAAGCTGTGCCAAAATTACAGAACAATAAGCCTCATTAGCCACCGTAGCAAGGTCATGCTTAAATTAATCCTCGACCGATTGAAACCCCAAGCAGAGAACATTATTGCCGAGGAGCAAGCAGGGTTCAGACGGGAAAGAAGCACTACAGAACAGATATTTAATTTAAGGCTGCTAAGCGAGAAATATCAAGAACAGCAGCAAACACTGTATCATGTGTTTGTGGATTTTAAGAAGGCGTTTGATAGGGTATGGCATAAAGCGCTTTGGGCAACCATGAGGATGTATAATATCAACGGAAATATTATAACGGTCCTTGAACACCTGTATAACAAGGTGTCTAGTGCAGTTCTTGTGAATGGGAGGCGAGGAGACTGGTTTCGCACATCAGTTGGTGTGAGACAGGGGTGTACACTCTCTCCAACTCTTTTCAAGGAATTATGAGTGAGGCACTCGGAGGTCACGTTGGTACTGTCAAGATAGGGGGCCGAACGATTACTAACCTTCGTTTTGCAGATGATATCGACGGGTTGGCGGGTTCAGAAGCAGAACTCCAGGAATGGATCAGAAGGCTCGATGAAACAGCTCTTGACTATGGTATTAAGATAAACGCTGGAAAGACAAAACTAATGACAAACAACGCTACGGGCTTCAACAGCAAGATAAAAGCAAAAGGTCAAGAACTCGTAGTGGTTGACCGTTTTAAATATCTTTGGTCGATTGTCAGTGATGAAAGATCAAAATGTGAAGTATTGGCCAGAATAGCACAGACAATAGCGGCGCTTGCACGGCTTAACAAAATCTGGCAAGATAAACGGTTAGCACTACGCACGAAAATCAGATTAATGCGTACACTGGTCCTGTCAATATTTCTCTATGCGTGTGAGACATGGACAGTTACAGCGGACCTTCAACGAAGGATACAGGCCTTGGAGATGAGATGTTTCCGAAGACTTTTAAACGTCACGTACAAAGATCGAGTTACAAACGAGGAAATCCGAAATAGAATTACGACGGCAATAGGGCCTTTCGAAGATCTCTTGGCAACTGTCAAAAGAAGGAAACTCACTTGGTACGGTCACATATCGAGATCAAATGGTCATGCAAACACAATCCTCCACGGGAAGGTGCAGGGCAGACGACGAAGAGGCCGGCCCAAAAAGAGATGGGAAGACAACATAAAAGAATGGACCAGTCTCCGACCAGAAGAGTCACAGGCAGCGGCTTCTGATAGAGAGAGATGGCGTGGACTTGTGAGGATGTCTTCATGTGTGCCCCAACGACCTTACCGGTTACGGGATGACCTGACCTGACCATCACCAAAATTATGTTTCTACCACTGTTATTACCAGCACAAAATTGTTTTCTCTCTTCGATAGAGAGAAGTCACATCTACTATCATTGAGAGACTATAAAACAAAATAAAAAAGTCTACAGTAGCAAGGAAGACTTTACGGGAAAGGACAAATAATGGAACATACATACAGTCTACATAAGGTCTATCGACAGTTTTTTTGGCAAAATTTGCAAGATAAAGTCACAGTGCTTAATATTATGGAATACATAATTAGGAACACTTTGCTGAATCAAGTAGTTTGCAACATACTACTTTATAAGTTGGCAAACGCATTATGTAAAAATATGCTACAGAAATGGAAGAACATCAAGTGCCGAGTCTACAGAAAGAACTATTGACGTTGTGGCTCCGCCCTACCTGTGAATGCAAGAGAAACAGGTGGACGTTCTACATTCACACCTGTTCCTCGTACCAAATTAACAACTAAGATTAACTAAAACTGTGTACGCATGGTAATAACTACGGTTATATATATATATATATATCATCATTATCATCATGTAGCATGCCTCTTTATAGAAGGTCACTCCCAACTGTCTGAAATAAACTTTCCGTTGCAAAAACTTCAGCCTCTGTGATTGTCATTTCCAGGCATTCCTGGATATCTTGGTACCATCGTTTTCTTGGTCTACTTCTGCCTCTTTTGCCTAGCACCATACCTTCCATATATATATTTATACATTTAAAGGTAAAGGGTATAGTTCAGAAGACCTGAGAGCACCGGTCGGGGATGAAGTGTTAGACTCAAATATACTAAGCCACAGCTTGAGTGAGGTTGGATGGCCAGTTCCCTTCCTCGATTGCATTCGTTTCCCCAAACGTAATTGAGGTTCTCATTTACTGCTGCGTCAGCTGGAGCGAGCTATGAAATGTTAGTTCTTTTCAATTTTATATATATATATATATATATAAATATATATATATATATATATATATATATAAATATATATATATATATATATATATATATATATATATATATATATATATATATATATATATTCTGTTTATTTTCGCTTTTTTTGCCCTTTTTTGTGCCTTTCAGCGTTAGCTTATGAAGATATTTCTTGATAGACCCTGGTAGTATGTGCTTCGTGGAAGGTAAGTTTCACTGCTTCTGTTATTTCTTCTTTCCATCTTGCGTGGTCGGCCCTTGTATCTGTTTAGCAAAGCATTCTGCAGAATACTATCGGTCATGGGGCTGAACCATTTGGTTTGCTGTCTCTCTGTGAGGTCTGGTCGTGTATCTATTTGTCTCATAATATCTTCGTGTTTGATTCTATCCGTTTGTGTTACTCCAAGCATTCTGCGCAGGCATTTCATCTCTGTTGTTACGATGTGTCAAATGCGGTGTCCGTTGTACTGTGGCGCCTAATGGCTCAGTGCATCCGACTTGAGCTGTGTCGTTTTAAAATAGTTTACTTCACAAATGGATACTAGTCACGTTTTGAGAATTCGACAATTTTTAATGCGCCCAATGCCACTATCCGCTTTGCCATTCCTCAAATCTCTCCCCCATTTCTCTGTTCAGCTGCACATAATAGTGTGTTATACGGTGGCTGTACGTTTATGCTTTAGTAGCAACATCTAAGACAATCAAATTTAATGGAGAAGTGTCATATTTCTGTTCATGTATTCATTATAAGAACGATTTCCACCCAGACAAGCAAATGCGGATACTGCGATTTCACTGATATCCATCAATAGTGCTATCGTCCGTTTGACGTGCTGGAAAGTGATCATCTGTACTATCCCATTCTCATTATTAGTAATTGCAAGATAACAAAGATGGCGCCTTAACTGGCTGCGGGTCTACATTGCTCTGCTGTTTTAGTTCAATATGGATTCCGCCAGACAACAAATTTGCTTGGAATTCACACTAGTCGACGACTTACAATTATGTTCACGGAAATGTGTTGTTGTTTTCCATTTAAACTGGTTAAATCGTTCGTTTTTGTGTGATTTATTCCGTCTGATTATCCTGGTCTGGTTATCGGCTATATGAATAACACTACGCTTAAAACTGCGTCGTATTTCACGGTCTAGTTCAAGCGGCTGAACTTCACTAGATTGACGCCCTTCACCCTAGCTTCACCTTCACATAGTCAATTTTAGTATGTGAAATTTAGACACGACTATAATGGATTGAACACAGCCGGGGCAGAGGTGCCAAACTCACTCACACAATCACTTATGTCACTACAGCCTCTTGTGATTATGGGAAAGGCACGACACACAACGTCAGATGGCACCCCTCCCCCCTCTCACTCGTCTCGATACATATCTTGCCACTGGCCAAAGGTAGGTCAGGACGAGAGAGTGAGGTTGATAAATGGGGCAGTTACTTCCTCACTTTAATCCAAATCACCGCGCGTCACCCATTACAGCGGACACATCAAGAGAAAAGACTGTCCACACGACTGAACAAAGAGAGTGGTCTTCATCACTTGTGATGGACAACCATCAATAAAGAGATAATCTGTACTGTCCTAACCTCATTAGTAAAGGGATCATGTGTACTGTCATATATATTCTCTGTAATAAGAGAACATCTGCACTGTCTTATTATCACCAAGAAAAGGAACATCTGCACTGTCCTATTCTTACTAAGAAAGAGAACATCTACACTACCCTATTCTCAATAAGAAAGAGAATAACATAAAACACAAGTAAATTAAACAGGCATATAATATTATAAAGATGTAAACAAGTACGCCAATACGTTGTGTCAGGATGTACAAGATTATGTTATCACGTTGTATAAGATTGTTACAAGGCTGTGACAACACGTTGTGTCAGGATGTACAAGATTATGTTATCATGTTGTATAAGGTTGTTACAAGGCTGTGACAACACGTTGTGTCAGGATGTACAAGATTATGTTATCACGTTGTATAAGGTTGTTACAAGGCTGTGACAACACGTTGTGTCTGAATCTTAGACTGCGTGTGCTCCTGTCAAAAGTGTGTTTCTTTAAGCTTTGAGCAAGGAAGACTACAAATATCGCGATACGTAAATTAGGTTGTCCGAAAATTCATAAACACGTTTAAAAGGTCAATCTATCTTCTAATACTGTGCTGCTGTATTTTTTAAGGCAAGTTTTGTGTGTTGTAAAAATTGAATCACTACAAAATGGAGCTCCCCCCCCCCCCCCCCCCCCCCCCCCCCCACCAAAAAAAAACAAAAAACAAAAAAATTTGCAAAAACTGGTAACTTCCTTCCAATTTTTCTTCTTTTCAACGGTCCGCGATAAATAATTTACGTTTTTACCTGTCCACAGGTGCAAAAAAGGTTGGTAAACACTCTTACACTACGCGTATGTGTATAATTACAATGTGTTACAGGTTTGGGGAAAAGTTATATTGTGTAAATATCTACAAGGCAGAGCAAAATTTTAAGCTGTGAATTCTACGATTGATTAAACATACTAAAAAGCTATGAAAATATTGATTGAACAATATTTTTATTTATCAAACGGTGAGTCGATTAAATACATTACTGGAGGATTATGTGTATGATGGACGAGAATAGGATCACTGCCACACAGTGAATGGTGTAGGAGTAACTGTAACGAATAACTACTATACATACAATAACCATTCTGACTGTGGAATAGTCTTATGGCTGTTACTATGGAGTAGTCATGGCTTTGAAAGAAGGCCATAGAAACAGTATTCCAGATCGGAAACACGAATAAGAGAAAACTCTAGAAACATAATCCCTAATATGTTGCAGGAATAAAAGAGCGCCCTGGAAACAATATACCAATTATTTAAAATGAAACCGGACCAAATAAGAACTGGAAAACTTTGACATCGATGTTTAAAGAAGGACGCGAGTTAACGAAAGATCTTCCAAAACTTGGTCAGGCGGGTATTATTGCATTAACTCACTCCCTTCTATGAACATCGTTGTCCAGTTCTTCACTGATGTCTTACGACACACTTTTGTCAACATATACTGCCTGCATTCTGCGATGAATATCAACCGGTTGAAATCCTTCAGCTGTTAGCACCCGAATTACCGCTAGCTGATCAACTCTGGGAGGATTTCGTATCACACGAGCCATGTTTTCAACGGTCTGCTGAAGAAACTATGAGTCGGAGGACAATGACATTTTTCCAAACTTGACGGTTGGTATGTCCTGTTTACCCCATAAGTGACGTCATCATGCTAATCGTACGTATTTTCACTTGTTGTAGTTAGGTCCGGTTTCATAGGAACACGCCTCTTATGATACAAGAATAAATGAAAGCTCTAGAAACAATATAGTAACTTTGATACAAGAATAAACGAAAGCTCTAGAAACAATATTGTAACTTTGATACAAGAATAAATGAAAGCTCTAGAAACAATATTGTAACTTTGATTTAGGAATAAAGAAGTTAGTAATCCTTTCTCCTAGATATCGGAGAAACAAGAACAATACGAGAACCGAGAGACGAATTAATTCATTGATGCAAGAAATAATGAAAGATTGAATGATCAATATAATGTTTGAGTTACAAGGCAAAAATACAATGCGAGTGAAAGGGTGAGCAAAATGAAGATAAAGATCATGGGGGTGTGATAAGGTGTACAATTAAACGAGACGGAATAAGGGTGCGACAATGAATGAGCGAAATCAGGCCAGTAGGAGAATGAATTCAGAGAGGACTGAATAAGAAAATGAAATAGAAGGCAAACATTAGAAATATAAACTGCGTTCAGCAGAATGAGCGAAGGATAAGTGATCAACGAATATATAGAAGGCGAGAAAAGAGAAAAGCAAAATGGGTTCTGACGCTGAAATCTGAATGGAGATGCTTCGATTTGCTGTCGTCTGCTGTCAGAGTAGGTTTGCGATATTGCTGAACCATCACTTCTTCGATCTCTTTCCTTCTTCCATTCACATTCTTTCTTTCTCTCTCTCCCTCTCTCTCTCTCTATCTCAATCTAAGTCGCTTCATACTCCAACCCTGTCTCTCCCTGCACTCACACAATATGTATGTTTCTCTCCTCTAACTCGCTTCATATTCTGTTTCTTCCTTCCCCTACACATTCTCTGTGTTTCTCTCCTCTAAGTCACTTCATACTCCCCCTATGTCACTTCACACTCTCCTTCTGTCACTTCACACTCTCTTTCTGTCACTTCATACTCCCTCTCTGTCACTTGTTACTCTCCCTCTGACTCTCCTTTCCCCCACACATTCCCTGTGTTTCTCACCTCTAAGTAAGTTCCTACTCCCTTCACTCCCACATTCTTTGAGTTGTGTCTCCTCTTAGTCACTTCATACCCCCCTTCTCTCCCCTCTATGTCTCCCTTCACCCTCACAATCCCTGTTTTTCACTCCTCCAAATAAATTCATACTCCCTATCTGTCGCCTCTTCCCTCACAGTATGTCTGTTTCTCTCCTCTAAGTCTCTTCGTATTCCCCCTCTGCCCATTTCCTTCACTCAGACAATATATATATACATATCTGCCTCTCTCTTCATTTACCCATTACCTCTAGTTGTCTCTCTCTAAGTCACTTCATACTCCTTCTCTGTCTTTCCCTTCACCCACCCATCATCTCTAGTTCTGTCCCTCTTAGTCACTTCATATTCTTTCTATGTCTCTTCCCTTCACTCACATATTATCCCTCTCTGTATCTCTACCTCTAACTCCTTTCATACTCCCCTCTGTTGCACTCTTATCTCAACAAGCTACCTTTCTCTGTCTATCTTTCTCCACTCTTTTTCACTGTCTCACCATAATCTCCCGCTCTCTCCCCACTCCATTTCTGTTTTTCCCAGAATAATTCCATCTTTCCAGCTTCTCTGAGTCCTATTTTTACAATCATCCTAAGGTCAAACAAGGAAAGACAGACAGACATGCATACGGACAGACACACTTTCGTCGACATATTGAAGCCAACATATCCTCTTCCTTGTAGATATCTGCTATTACAGATTGTGCATACATTTCGTACAATACAAGCTCTACAAGACCGGCACTTACTGTAGCACATGCGTCGTTTTGTTTACGTCACTACAACCTATTCAAAGTGGCTTTTCTCAAACACAGACTGACAAATCGATGGCTTCAATAACAATCATGCACCCAACGAACGTTTATGGAATATGTTTCATATTTTGTTTATTCCACTCTTATTGTTGTATTTGTTGGAAACTAGTTTAATGTTGTATCTGCCAATCTTGTTGTTCTATTTGTTGGATACTAGTTTAATTATGTCACTGCTTTTGTTGTATTTGTTGGATTCTAACATGATGTTTATGTCACTCTTATTGCTGTATTTTGTGGGTACTAGTTTAATGCTGTGTCTGCAATTATTATTGTTGTATTTGTCAGATACGAGCTTAATGTTGTATCTGCCATTATTGTTATATTTGTTTGGTACGAGTTAAATGTTGTATCTGCCGTTATTATTGTTGTGTTTGTTGGGTAATAGGTTAATGTTGTTTATATCACTGTTATTGTTTTATTTGTTGAATTATAGTTAAAATTATGCCACTCTTGTTGTTGTTTTTGCAGGGGACGAGTTTAATGTTATATCTGTCATTATTATTGTTGTATTCGTTGCAAGCAAACATAATAGGACCACTGTTTTCTTTCTTATGTGACCTAAGGGACTAATGAAGAGGGGTGTGCATGCTATTGTAAACCTTAATATGCAGAAACATTTGCTATGAATCCGCTGTGCAAATGATTGGAATTAGGCTTGCCTAAAAGGTGGTTAGGCTAAGCCAAATGTAGAATGAGATATATGTTTCAACAAATGATTTGAACTAGGCATGCCTAAAAAGCTGTTTAGCGGATCCAAATACCGTGTTGAGCCTATTCTTACTCAAGTGGGGAGACGGGACAAATAATGGATAGAGGTGCAGCTGTACGGATGAGTGGGATGCAAGTTCTCTGATCACGAAGAGCATCATAATCAGGTGCCCAGCCGGTTGGCGTTTGCGGTCACGGACCTCGATCCATTATTTCGAGTGTGGCTTTTAATGACTTTGTTTTGATTGTCGCCCATAACATTCTGTCAGGTTCTCTAACATCGTCTCTCACGGCTTTCCTCTGTCTCTCTTTCCTGCGATTGTTTGCGCTGTAACGACGTGATCTAAAACACTCTTCTCATAACATGCCCAAAAAATGATGACTTTCTAGTTTTGAATCTTCCAATCAGTATTTGTGTTAACCCCCTCGATACTGTATCATTAGGCTTATTTGCAGTTCATGGGATACGCATAATTCTTCTGTAAAATCACATTGCCGTTGCTTCCAAAAATCTAAGTGCTTGCTTGCTAATTGTTCATGATTCACTGCCATATGTCAGTACTGGTTCCACGTAGTATCCAAGGACTCTCTTTCTCAGTACCAGCGACAAGGTTTTGTTGCACAATATTCCTTTCATGGTCTCTCTCTGTCTGTCTCTCTCTCTCTCTTTTTCTCTTTCGCTTTCTATTACCCAGGAGTGCATAGGCCATCAACAACCCTCGCCAAGCAGCTATGTTCTGTGCTATCTTTTCCACCTCCTTTCGGCTTTTTTCTTGATTCTTTATTTCTGCCTCCAGATCTCGTCTCCATGTATGTCTTGGTCTCTATGTGCTTTCCTTCCCTGTGTGATCAATGACAGGGATTGCTTGGTAATACTGGCCTGGGGTTTTCTTAATGTATGACGCATCCATGTCAACTTTCTTCCTAAGATTTCCTGTTCCAATTTACCTTGTCTCGCTCCCTCCCCCAGTATGTCGTTTGTAACTTTGTCAAACTATTTTATACCAAGAATCTTTTTCGGGCATCTGTTTACAAAACCCTGCAGTCTCCTGTCATTGCTTTTAATCATCCTCCATGTTTCTGCTCCATACAGCAGGACTGGATTCACATTTGAATTGGAAATCTTTATTTTTGTCTTTCTTCTTATTTCTTTGGAGTTCCATATGGGTCTCAACATTCCGAATGCAACTTGCTTTTTGTATCCTTGTTTTTACATTCTCGTCTGCCCCTCCTTTCTTGTTGGTGATACTTTCTAGGTATGTAAATACCTCTACCTATTCCAATGCGTTCCTCTCAGCCTGATTGGTTCTGTGTTTGCTACATTAACCCTAATTATTTTTGTCTTTTCCTCATGGATCTTTAAACCGACTTGTTTAGAGGTATAATCTAGTCTTTCCTCATGGATCTTTAAACCGACTTGTTTAGAGGTATAATCTAGTCTTTCCATTTCCCTTTGGATTTGGCTGTTGGACAGAAGGGCTCCATCATCCGCAAATCCTGGTCCGTCAGCTGTTTTTTCAAGATTCACTGGATTTAATTTCTTTTATATGTTGTTACTTTCGTTAATGCAGTTCACTGGCAGGTCGAACAGGACAGGCGACAGTAGACAACCATGTCGTACCCAAGATTTAATTTTGAATGGCTCTGTGACTTGTCCTTCGTGTATAACTCTACATTGCACACTTTCATACGTCTCTCAAATTATGTTTGTGAGCTTTTGATAAATTCCATAGTGCCTCTGTAGTTTCCAGAGGATATCTCTGTCCAAACTGTCGAAAGCATTAGAAAATCTGTTGCCCTTCTAATGTTCCTTTCTTGGATTATCACAGTTGATCAGCAGGTCCTCCTCTGCTGGTCGGATGTCTGGTGGGTTGTCTGGTGCTGGTCTGTTCAAATACTCTTCAAAGTACTCTATTCATCTTTTCTTCTGTTCTTGAAGGTTAGTTATCTTTTCCCCAAATTTATTTTTGATTGGTTTACCTTGTTGCTGTTACTTTCCCGATAGTTTCTTGGTAGCCACATAAAGACCTTTCATATTTCCCTGTCCTGGAGCCTTTTCCGCTTCCTCAGCCAGACTTTCCATGTAACGTCTTTTGTCCACCTTGATGCTCTTTTTAACCTTCTTGTTGCTCTCTACATACTCTTTCTGTGCTGTGCTTTTTGCGGTTCTTGTTTTGCTATTTAGTAAGGCCATTTTCTCATTTCGTCTCTTCTCGATTTTAGTGATTGTTTTGTTTCTGCTGTTATCCATTCTTTATGCTGCCGTTTATTCATTCCTAGCACTTCCTGGCATGCAGTTTTCCATGTACTTTGTACTTTTTCCCATGTATCCTCAATTCTGGCGCCTTCATTTAGCTGCTCTAGTGCTTGATATGTATTCCTGAGCGTTATATGGAACTCGGTCTTCTTAACATCTTCTTTCAGGTATTGTACGCGGTACCATGGCCTGCTGACTTGCATTGTTCTGTTTATCCTTAACTTCAGCTGTACCTTCGCAATCACTAAAATGTGGTCTGAGGCCACATCTGCCCCCATGTAGAACCTGACATCTACTAATGATGTAATGTGCTGTAGAAAACCTCTTTAACTGTTTCTCCCTCCTCATTTGTTGGGGGCGTATCCCTGAATTATATTAAGTTTAACCTTGTTCTTTGTTCTAAATGTAGCCATCAACAGTCGTGATCCGGCTGATCTCCGCTCTATGAGCGCACTTTGGGCCTCCGATGAAGGCATTAGGGCCACTCCCTCTGTGTGTCGTGCGTTTTTCTTTTCCTCGTGTCTTGAGTACATCACAGTCTCCACTGTTGCCAATAGTACATTTCCTGACTGAGTCCATCTAGTCTCATCCAGCACAAGGATACTAATGTCATATCGCTCCCTCTCTTTTGAAATCTGTGCTGTCTTCCCCTTCTCCCACATGGTTCTCACATTCCAGGTGCAGAGTCTGAAAGGCTTCCTCGTCGAAAGATAGGCAAACGGCAGCCCAACTTCCTTTCGGGTTTGGCTGAGCCGGGTCATAAGCCCAGCTGAGGGGACCTTTCCCTTTAAGGACGGCTTTTTACTTTTTTTGGTTGTGGTTTTTGTAGTCATTGTTTTTTTGACGAGGTGGGGGGTAGCTGGCCCAACGCTTCACCTTCCCCCTTTCACATCCGGGAGTACGACCGGTCATGGCGGAGATCTTTCATGATCAGGAAGACCGATTTTGCTTTGGAAATTCTGCATTTTATTTCGTAATTGCATTTTCCATCTGATGTTATGCGTGTACCCAGGTCTACAAACGTGTTAACGTGCCTCAGTTTAGCCCTCTTCGCTTTGACGCACCATTTTGGAGAGTCCTGAAGATATTGCCTTGAATATCTCGGCAAGAAACACGGTTTTTTTTTTAAATCGAAGGCTGAACAAAATCCTAGCCTTTACAGTGCCGGCTACTGCATGGACAAGCGCTATTTATTCATTAGCCCTATACATCCTGCTGTAGTGATTACGTTAGTTTAAGTGATAATTGGATAATTATTACGCTCCGTAAAGGACGAAAAATAGCGCATGAAATACAGAGCCATATCAAATTGTTAGAAAGGTCTTAGCAAATGATTGTGATTATTGTTAGTGTTTCTACAATATGTAACCACAGGCTGTACAACAATAGACAATAAAGAGTTTAAACAAACGTGAAAACAGATATTGATGATAGGTCGAGGAGTAAACGCAATAATTTCTAAAATCGATTATGTGTTCTTGGTTATTTTAATATTAAAAGTGATATTAGAAGACTTCCTAAATCAGCACCAACAACAACACAAGCAACAAATGAATTGCCTATCGCAAGCGAGGCTAGCAGCATCACCAATGGACGATTTCGTCCTGATGGAACTTGCGCTGTATTTGGACTATGATGAGGAAGATGCTGCACTGGTCATCAACATCACTCTCTGGTCTCAGACGTCCTTGGACCACTGGCAAGACGTAAGTCAAGACGACTAGAGGTAATTCAGGATGCAGGCAATCTGGTCCCACCTGCACTGAGAGCAGGGATCGCTTGCAACCTGTGGGGCTCGAACTCATGCCGTTTCCGTTCATCATGTTCGAGAGCCGAGTACCCCCCCCCCCCCCTCTCGATCACAGCGACCCCTCTAACACAAACAACATAAATACATCACGATGTCACATTAAGTGCCATGTCCTCATCGAAGGTTGGCTATAAGTACCCACCATCACGTTTTCCTTCTTGACTTGAAAGTACACTTCGTCAGATTGTTACTAGTTCATCTTTTGATCCTGCTGTACAATTTATAGCTCTTTTGTCTTTTTCTTGTCCGTCTGTCTTCAGCCGCTCTCTCCAGCATTATTTTCAGTAGTCTCTGTATATATACAAAATATATGATCTACCTAATTTGTATATCTTTCAGTATTTCTCTTCTGATTCCTGATCTCGCCAGGACTTTTTTATGTGTTTACTTTCCTTTGTACGGAATGCGACTCATTTCTCTGCATATCTACGCTTCAATGGCCTATATTTCGTCCTTTAAACTGTTCGCTCATCAGCCACTTATGTGCATCACAATAATGTGCTTTGTACCTTCCATAAGTCGGGTATCCATTTACAGCTGGGTGGACTGGAACCCGACACTGTAAATGGGTACTTCTCTTACGACTAGGGAAGTACAAGGCAGATAGGAAGGGAACTGACCAGTCCACCTTATATTCTCCAAGTCTCTAACACTTCATTTTTTATTCCTCACCAGCGGTAAAGTCTGCTGAAGAAGACCCCTTATTTTACAAATTATTATTTAGAGATAGGCAATGATTTCTAGACTACCATTAAAGACAATTACTGCGAGCCTGCGATTTTGTTGATACGTGTGGTGATTTGTGGGACTGAAAAATGCTTGCCTATTGTTCCAGTAGTCGCCGCGCAGTGTACAGAATAACCTTTTATTTCAACACCGATAAAAAATACAGCTCGTTTATATTGGGGTTAGAAACCATGTTTAACCTGACAATCATTAGCGTAATCGCTTCGCCTTCTATAAAGAATAAAAACTGGTCAAAACTTGGGTTCTTGTTTGTTATTGCTGCTTTTTTGTTTGTTTGTTGTAAAATCGCATTTTAACCTTTTGTGTTGTCCAAACTTACAAATAATGACGCAGCAAAATAAATCAAAACAATCAGAACAGCAAAGTCACATAAAGCAAACAACATAAGCTAACAACGTTACTAAACACAGAAAACATAAACCAGAACGCCTCAAATTAGCTGTGTAAGTAGATGAGGGACTTGTCATATATGCTGACGTCTTAGAACCTTCCATTCGCTAAATAAGTACTTGCGTGTGACATTACATCTCCATTCAGAACATCAAAGCTAGCTTAACACTTGGGTTCAATCGATTTTAGCAAGCAAGCAGCATCGAATAGAACTCAAAAACCGAAAACAACAAAGAAGACTAGACAGTAACAGATAGAAGAATGTTGTATAATTAAGCCTCGCCAATGTACATTACAAAGAGATCTTCATTGTTAAACTAAGTTCATACTGCCATGTACAATGAAATCACTTGCGTAGACGGGGAACGGCGTGGGCTAGTGGTTAAGTGACACGGCTCAAAACCCGAAGGTGCTGTGTTCGCTCCCCAATCACAACACCGGCAGTTACCTCAGGGAAGCAAACCGTTTAAAAATGCAGAAGAAAGCAGAGCCTTACATAAAATGCATGCCGAAGTCTTATGCACTGGACCTAAAATATAAACATAGTGCAACACACATCGCCTTGGGGAATAGAGGAATAAGGCGAAAGCAATTTTTAAAATGTGTATAGACAGGTAGTGAACATCAATAATTGTCTGTCCCTGCGTTTTGTTTATACACTTATAAGTGAGAACATTATAAACGTCATAGAAACTACTTCTATGCACCTGGGCGAACCTAAGCGTGCGTGCAGTCCAATTCATTGCTGAAAGTGCTGACGACAATACAAACTCCTTAGCTCTCGCAGCGGCTTCAAAATTTTCCCATTACTTTCCCATTTACAACTAGAAGAAGCGGTTATAACATGAAGAAACGGCTTACCCGATCTGTCAAACTGAGCATGACGGAATTTGAAACTAGCATATTGGGATTGCCAACCAAGCTCACGTACCGTAGGCCACACCCTCTCAAAGGGAAATTATGTTATTTCTACAGCTACTCCACTAAGGAAGCATGCAATATAAAATATCGGGATATGTGCTTGATGCTCGTCTTCTGTATCCATACACGTATCCTCAATTCGTGTACTAACTTTATCTCGCCCTTGTTGTCTGAAGTATCTAGATCTAGGTTGGGCATGCGCTCAGATAAGTGTACCTCCAATCAGTATTCGCCATTCTTCTTATGTTTTGTTAGGTGTTTTCGTTTCTGCTATAATTTGTCCCCGACGAAATGTTGTTGGTCGTAACGTAAATTTCGTGCCCGAGCTATAACTGGCAATGTGACTATCACCTTACTTGTCTATTACGACTTGCTTGCGGTAGTGCTGTCTCTACCTATATATTTGACACTATTTCTTGTATTAGCCGCAAGCGCTACCTTCGCTAGTTGCTGGGTGCAACAATCATTTTAATTGCTTTACAACATCGCATCCGGGATCTGGATTAGCGCAGGAATACCACTGACTAAAGAGATCACAGCACAAAGGAAACACATTACACACTTCATACAAGAATTCACAAACTTAACGTTATAAAATATATAAAGACGGGACTTGGAATACATAGGCAGCAATGCACAAATATGGCGATACATGATGTTAGAAAAGAAGGTACTGAAAAATTCAAATGCAAATACTTTCAGAATCAAGTGTGTATTTTTTTGTACATGGGCGCACATACTTAACTTAACGTCTTTATACTGGTTTAGAAGACCCTGCAGAGTCTGTATACAACCAGTTACATTTACATCACCTTGCTCTAAAATCTATGCGCATCCAGTTTATTCTTAAACGCATTAACTGTCCCTGCCTCCACCACCTCCCCTGGCAATGCATTCCAAGCAGACACCACTCTCTGACTAAAAAAATATTTCCTAATATCTAACCTGGACCTCTCTTTAATCAGCTTGTAGCTATGCCCTCGTGTTATTGTAGGTGGCTTTATTTTAAAAAACTTGTTATAGTCTAATTTATCGATTCCTCTGATCATCTTATAAACCTGTATTAAGTCACCACGAATTCTTCTCTCTTCGAGACACTGTAGGCCCGTTTTTCTGAGTCGTTCCTCATAACTGTAATTCTGGAATCCAACTATCATCTTTGTCGCTCTTTTTTGTATTCTTTCTAGCATGTTTATGTCCCCTCTATGATAAGGACTCCACACCTGTACACAGTACTCCAATCTAGGTCTAACTAAAGCTTTATACAGTTTGACGATCACTTCCTTGCTCCTATGTTTAATATTTCTTTTTATCATACCTAACATTGCATTTGCCTTTTTCACTGCTACCTTAACTTGCTCACTCACCTTTCCTGTATGATCTATTATAACCCCTAGGTCCCTTTCCTTATCTATCTTTCTAATATTGTTTTCTCCCATTCTGTATTTATGTTCCATATTGGATCTACCCATGTGGATGACTGTACATTTATCTACATTAAACTCCATTTGCCAGCTTACAGACCATTCTCGAATTTTATCTAAATCCGACATCAATATATCCACTTCCGCTTTAGATGAGACACTACTGCATAGTTTTGTGTCATCAGCAAATTTTGCAATCATGGATCTCATATCAATGTCCAAATCATTTATATATATCAAGAACAAAATTGGTCCCAAAACCGAGCCCTGTGGCACACCACTTTTCACTTCACTCCACTCAGAGTACTCCTTATTTATGCCCACCCTCTGCCTTCTTCCTGTTAACCAATTTTCAATCCATTTGGCAACTTCCCCACCTATTCCATGTGATTTTAACTTTCGAAATAATCTTTGATGAGGTACTCTATCAAAGGCCTTTGCAAAGTCTAGATAAATAACATCCACTGGCTCCCCTTTATCTATGATTTTAGTAACCTCCTCCATGAATTCTAATAGATTTGTTAAGCATGATCTCCCTCTAGTAAACCCATGCTGACTATTTCTAATTAGATTAAATTTTTCTAAATGCATTACAATGTTTTCTTTGATTATTGACTCTAACAATTTACAGACTATGCTCGTTAAACTCACCGGTCTATAATTTGCCGGATCTGATTTTTTGCCTTTTTTGAATAAGGGGATCACTCCTGCATCTTTCCAATCCCGTGGAACAATCCCTTTTGTAAGTGATTGAGAACATAATATAGCCAATGGTTTTGCTAGTTGGTTTCTAATTTCATACAGCAATTTTGGGTGAATACCATCTTGACCTGGACATTTATTCACTTTCAACCCCTCCAATTTTTTAAAAACCATTTCCTCTGTAATACAGATTGATCTTAATCCCGCTGTATCCATGTCTCTTTGAAAAATATCTATAGGCTCTGGGATCTCGGAGCAGTCCTCCTTTGTGAAGACTGTGCCAAAGTACTGATTAAGCAGATTAGCAGCCTCCCTATTCTCACTTATTATTTTCCCTGTACTGTCTATGAGAGGGCCTACTTTGTCTTTCGTTCTTTGTTTATTTCTAACATAAGAAAAGAAGCTTTTACTGTCAGTCTTGATCCTCTGAGCAAGTTTTTTTTCAAAGTCTATTTTTGCTGTTTTATTCGCTTTCTGAGATATGTTCTGCTTGTCCAAATATTTTACATATGTTTCTTTTGATTTACCTGCCTCTATATATTTTTGCCATGCTTTATTTTTTGCTCTTCTACATTTCACTACAAATCTAGTTATCCACTTTTTACGCTTGGGGTTTACCTCCCTACATGGAACACATTCCTCTTTTAGCGTTTCTAGAACTGTTTTAAAACTTTCCCACTCCTGTTCAACATCTGTTCCTACAATAATATCTTTCCAGATTATGTGGTTCGCTGCCTCTTTCATCCTCTTAACATCTGTCTTAGAGTAGTCGTATGTTCGCGTGTTTATGTTTACTTCTTTCCCTGCAATAAGATCCCAACGGATGATTTGATGGTCACTTGAGCCAAACAGTTCCCCAACGGTAACGTTTTCAATCATATTTTCCTCTGTGGTAAAAACTAGGTCGAGTATGTTTTTGCCTCTGGTGGCTGCTTCTACATGTTGAATTAAAAAATTGTCAGTTATGCACGTAACAAAAGGTTTTGACTCTACAAGTGCTTCTGCCATATCCCATTTTATTTCTGGATAGTTGAAATCTCCCATTAATAATAATTTCCCTTTACTTGCCTTTGCTATGCTACTAATCAGCTCCTCATCTTCCTCTTTTTGACTTGATGGACATCTATAGCACACTCCAATCACTGTTTTTTCACCCCCACTTTCTATTTCTCCCCATACACTTTCATTTTTGTTACCACATGATAAATAATCTTTGATCGTTATATTAACAGAATTTATACAGTATAATAAAACGCCACCTCCCTTAGTTTTGTCTCCAATTATCCTATCTTTCCTTAACATTGTATATCCCTCAATTTCAAGTTCACTATCTGCAATCTCCTCATATGTCCATGATTCTGTTAACCCTATTATATCTGGTTTTTCTTCTTCTACATACAGTTCCAATTCTTCTCTTTTATTTACTATGCTTCTCACATTTGCATAAAAACATTTTAGTTTGTAATGTTGTTGGTTTTCCTCTTTTTGCTTCTGCTTTATCATTTTAGTGTTTGCTTTTCTACTATGTATTTCACACTTCCCTGACACCAAATTACCCCTTTGACTACATCCTCTATAGCACCCTATTGTAGGCCTATCTTTAGTCTCATACTTCATAGGCCTAACTAGTTTAAATTTCTAACACAATGATAGAACATATACTTTGCTACAACATGCTGTCCTATCTCATTTAGATGTAAACCTCCCCTATCTAACATTTTACTTTTGTCTACTTTAACATCAATAAATTCCATTCCCATGTCCGCACACATCACCTGTAACCTAAGGTTGATACCTATTATTTTGCTATCTAGATAGTCTGACCCATCTGCTCTGTCTAAAATGCCCATCATTGTGACCTTTCTAAACTTTTTTTCCTTAAGTGTTCTCATAAGACTTTTATATTTATCCATAATTATTTCTGTACCATCTCTCTTTACATTATTTGTACCTGCCAATACTACCACATGACTGTTTCCTTTGTCATCTAACCTCTTTATTCTCCCCTCTATGTCCTCTATTTTTGCTCCCCCAATATCCATTCTTTCAAACATGTTGTGTTGTTTAGACAAATGTCTGCCAACCTCTCTCACCATTGAATCTCCTACTACCAAAACTGACCCCTCACCTATATGTGCATACTTCTCTCCAAAGCTCTCTGCCCTGTGAGCTGTTTCCTCACTCAAATCTCCCTTACTTCCTTGACTACACCTTGACTGTAGCTTCTTTAAAATTTCCTCCATTTTCACTTGTTTCCCTTCTATTTCCATCTGCCTCTTTTCTATCTCCTCTAATCTCTTCTCATTTTCCCTTATATTGCACTCCATTTGTGCCTGCCTCTCTTCAACTCTACATATCCTACATAAAACGGTTCCTTCATCTTCCAACGTTGTAGTAATACTAACATTTTCGCCACACAAATCACATAATCTGACTTGGCCTTTCCTCGCAGCAGTTCGTCTCGTCTTAGTGGCCATACTAATTTTGCTATTTATTTCCGTTAGCCAATAAGTTATATTAATACCTAATAAAATGTATAATTCTTAAAGCAACGCCAAAAAAGGAACAAACAAATGTCGCTGGTATTTAACTTTCTACAAAGTATCAAAACGACTAGGCCTAGTGTTATCTGAGTGTTACTACCGCTCACTGTTCTACGCTATTTAATTCTGTCAAGTCACTAACTATCTGTTATAACAAGGCCACTATATTTGAAAATACGTATGCTACAATAAACTACAATCACAACTATGTTATTATTACACAAATTAATTTTCAACACTAATACTTATCTGAAACGTTATAAATCTCTGTTCTGTCAATTCAAACCAACCACCATCTTGAACAACCGGAAACACAATATCTTGAAACGACAACACCTGAGCCCACGTCAAACTTACTCATACTTGTTTTTACATGTATTTAAATTGGATACGCTGTCATGCCACAGTTCGGTTTGATAAGGACAACGAAATAGATGAATCAGCAATCCACAGACTGCAAAGTTTCGAAATCAACACAAGGTTCGGACGGAGTGGGGATCACGGAAGGACGGAGCAGGAAAGTGTACAACCAGCGAGCTACAGGGACCATCAGAATCCAACCCATACTCCATTTACTGAGAGAGATTGATGACCTATTGGTGTTTCCAGATTGCAGTGACTTCGATTTTTAGAAACAAAAACAAAAACAGGAGAGTATAATCAGGGTTGAAAAGAATAAGACCAATGTTACTCTCCAAATATGTCGAAAAGACGACATTGGAGGGTTATGTAACCTCATTATCTAAGGTCATTGTTATGACAACAACCACTTGAATTGCTCATATACACATGCTCCCTGTAATTGAGACTAACGCTGTGGTGGCCTTACGCTTCCATTGCAGAGTAAATCAATCATTACTGCCTGACGCTCACATAATCTTTCTTCAGACCACAGGTTGAGCTATCTTCCATAGATGTTTCACCTTTATATCCGCACTTTTCAAGAATAGTAAGAGGGTCTAAAAATAATCATGCTAATTAGTTTGTTTGGTTTTATTTGTGTTGCTTTCCGTGAAAAGCATTTAGAATGAACAATGTTTGAGCAATTTGATATTGTGTGCAACTACAAGTGTTCATTCACAGTTTACGTCAAGAGATGAGTTGGAGGAATTCAGTCTCCTGTTACGATTGACGCCGTGTCTCGTAAGAATTCACCTAGCTGTACATGGGTACCTAACTAAACACTAGAGAAGATAAGCAAGTGAGAAAGAGAAATGATCACACCATCTAAGATAAAACAGAGTTCTGGCACATTGAAATTCAGGAAACTAGCGTCTGCTACAGAACTACCTGTCTGGATCTACAGAACTACCTATCTGGATCTACAGAACTACCTGTCTGGATCTACAGTACTACCTGTCTGGATCTACAGAACTACCTGTCTGGATCTACAGAAGTACATGTCTGGATCTACATAACTACCTGTCTGGATCTACAGAACTACTTGTCTGGATCTACAGAACTACCTGTCTGGATCTACATAACTACCTGTCTGGATCTACAGAACTACCTGTCTGGATCTACAGAACTACCTATCTGGATCTACAGAACTACCTATCTGGATCTACAGTACTACCTGTCTGGATCTACAGAACTACCTGTCTGGATCTACAGAAGTACATGTCTGGATCTACAGAACTACCTGTCTGGATCTACAAAACTACCTGTCTGAATCTACAGAACTACCTCTCCGGATCTGCAGAACTACATGTCTGGCTCAATCCTGTAAATCAGGACAATATCGTCTGCTACAGAACTACCTGTCTGGATCTACAGAACTACCTATCTGGATCTACAGAACTACCTGTCTGGATCTACAGTACTACCTGTCTGGATCTACAGAACTACCTGTCTGGATCTACAGAAGTACATGTCTGGATCTACATAACTACATGTCTGGATCTACAGAACTACTTGTCTGGATCTACAGAACTACCTGTCTGGATCTACATAACTACCTGTCTGGATCTACAGAACTACCTGTCTGGATCTACAGAACTACCTATCTGGATCTACAGAACTACCTATCTGGATCTACAGTACTACCTGTCTGGATCTACAGAACTACCTGTCTGGATCTACAGAAGTACATGTCTGGATCTACAGAACTACCTGTCTGGATCTACAAAACTACCTGTCTGAATCTACAGAACTACCTCTCCGGATCTGCAGAACTACATGTCTGGCTCAATCCTGTAAATCAGGACAATATCGTCTGCTACAGAACTACCTGTCTGGCTCAATCCTGTCAATCTATCTAATGTCGTATAGCAAAAATATTCACCAGTGTACAAAACGAAATAGTCTCTGTTCGACACACTGCAAAGTGAGCACAATGCCATTTGCCAAGTGAGGAGGACTAAGATACGGGAGGGGTGGAGGGAAGGATTCTTGGTCTACAGGCTCTAGCTGTAAGTGATGAACTGAGACCCGACTCAGCTGCGGGATAAACTGCATGACAAGGAGAGAAGCTTAACACGTACCGGCAAGTTTTTAAGCAAATAGGTTTCAGAACAAACGAAGAACAAGCGGAAGAATACATACATGCACACACACACACACACACACACACACACACACGCACACACGCACGCATGCACGCACACACACACATACATACATACATACATACATACACACATACCCACATATACTTAACTTAACTTAACGTCTTTATACTGGTTTAGAAGACCCTGCAGAGTCTGTATACAACCAGTTACATTTACATCACCTTGCTCTAAAATCTATGCGCATCCAGTTTATTCTTAAACGCATTAACTGTCCCTGCCTCCACCACCTCCCCTGGCAATGCATTCCAAGCAGACACCACTCTCTGACTAAAAAAATATTTCCTAATATCTAACCTGGACCTCTCTTTAATCAGCTTGTAGCTATGCCCTCGTGTTATTGTAGGTGGCTGTATTTTAAAAAAACTTGTTATAGTCTAATTTATCGATTCCTCTGATCATCTTATAAACCTGTATTAAGTATATACATACATACACACACACATACATACATACATACATACATACATACATACATACATGCATACATACATACATACATACATACACATACATACATATATACATACATACATACACACATACATACATACATACATACATACATACATACATACATACATACATACATACATACATACATACATACATACATACATACATACATACATACATATATACACCCACACATACAAACATACATACATACATACATAAACACACACACACGCATACATACATACACAAACATACATGAATGCATGCATACATACATACATACATACATACATACATACATACATACATACATACATACATACATACATACATACATCCATACATACATACATACATGTGATACATACATACATATATACATGATGACTTAACGTGTGACATCGGCAATGAGGAACTACATAACTTATATTCTGGGAGTGAAGGAACTGTGGAGGAAAGAAGTGGAAATGATAACATTTAGCACATGTCGCTGCTCTCGGGAGGCATAGAAGATGGTGTCAACCAAAGAGAGAAGGTAAACTTTAATACTATCAATCATATATATGGTGGGAGGTAGTGTGATCCAAAATAGGATCCCCTACTTTTGAAACTGCGAAAAACACGATAAAGATAAACATTTTCTAAGCAACCAAGGAAAATTAAGACTCAGTGGCGACAAATGTTACGACATACTTGAATACATGAAGAAGGAGAACATTACAATTTTGATTGGTGCCACAAAAACTAAAAATAGTAACTGTATTTCGGGTTCAAAAAAATCACGAACAAACATTTAATCTGTAGTAACAAGGAAATTGCTGAGTTACTCGTGAACAGTTGGGTTTTAAATCAACATAGCTCTATATCAAATAATCCACAAAGCAACATGGGGGCAGTAGACCACAGGACAGACTACAAGATTGATCATTCCTTTATAAACAAAAAGCTCAGGTCATTACTAAACGATATATAATAATATATCAGATTACTATCTGCCTCACGATGTAGCATGTCTTTTATAGAACGTCGCTCCCATCACAGCCTGTCTGAAAGAAACTCGTTCTCTAGCCAAATCTCCAGCCTTCGCCACAGTCATACTCAGGCATTCCTGGATATCTTGGTGCCGTCGTCTTCTTGGTCTACCCCTTCCTCTTTTGCCTGGCACCATACCTTCCATCATCGTCCTCTCAAGACCGTTGTGTCTCTTGATGAGACCAAAGTATTTGCATTTTCTAGCCAAAATGGACTTGATAAACCAGTTCTCCTCTATGCTCAACTATTGCTGAATGTCTACATTTGTCTTTTTCTCTGTCCAGTGTAATCTGAGGATCTTTCTGTAACGTTTTGACTCGAAGGATTCGATTCTTTGTCTAGAAGTTTTGGTAATCGTCCATAATTCGCAGCCATAAGCTGACATAGGAAAAAACACAGGCTCTCAAGACATTTACTTCTGTCGTTTTGTTGGTACTCTGCAATAATATTTTCAGGCTGTTCAGTCTCTGCATTGCCATGGCTAGTCTCCCTCTAATTTCTATCGAGCAGTCGGCATTTTGGTCAATTCTGGAGCCCAGATATTCAAAATGCGTGACCTAATCTATTCTCTCACCAGCCACTGTAAATGTATGCTGACATTCTGTTTTGTCGGTGGTCATTATCTTTGATTTATTTATGTTTATAAAAGTACTTTGATCTTTACTGTGTCAATTTAACTGCTCTAGCCCTTATGCACTTCATGATAGTATCACTGTGTCGTCTGCGTATCGTAACTCTCGCATCTTGTACCCGCCAATCATAAATGAATCGAAACTTTCAATGTTCTCGTCTTGTTGAACATTTCTAATTATACATTCCGCATATATGTTGTATTAATAAGGTGAGAAGATACATTTATGTCTTACATCACTGTCTAATGATAGCCAAAATACGGAAGGAACTTACACGAATTACATCAACATATAACTATAGACACGTGGGATCCCTTAGAAACAAAGAAATATAAGATAAATGTAAAGTTACTCAGCTAAATATGTATCGGGTGCTACAACAACTAGAGGTAATAGGGATGTAGAAGAGAACATGTCCAAATACAAATATATGGAACGAGGCTTGCAGAGAAGTTCCGGGGAATATAGAACACCAGCACAAAGCATCTACAACAACAGAAACTATATCAAAGATAAAATTAAAACAAATCAAGATGTCAGATTTGAACTGAAGAAAACCCAAAAATACTAGATTGAAGGCAAGGAAAATATACATTGAAGTCACCAAAGAAGTAAGAATTGGTATTCAATGAGACAAAGGGAAATATGATGTGTGCCAGGATTGTCGGAAGAAGCTTGGTTAGAAGGAGATATGAAAGATCTGCATAATAGCACAAAGATACTAACAGAAATACTGGAGCAGATAAATTGCTTTATTGAAGTTAAGTAAGAAAATGTAATCAACACGAATAAGCTGATGAAGGAAGCGATAGCTAGATGGAGATCAATACTTCAACAGAGATAATATACAAATCGCTTGATCATTTTTGTGTAGAAAAGAAGAAATATCAGCAGACTAGAAGGAAGACTGTCTAGTCAAGTCACAAAAGAAGGGAGATCTGCTATTGCACAGATGATGTTGATTGTTGTTTCGAATGCACACAATGAGTAGGTTTCCTCTTTTGTGCGCTACCTGAAAAGGACGTTAAGTGGCGGGTGCAATAGCTTTCCTCACATCCCGATCGTACTAATGAAGGTGGTATGTTTGGCTTCATCTGTGTGTCTCTCAGTACTACGGGAATCACGACAAGAATCGCCTCGTTAACCAGGCTGCCATGAAAACAGCCTGTTTCCGATCATACAAGATATATTAAATACGGCTGTAGACAAACAACTGAAAGAAGATATATAGACTAACGACAAAATAGGTTCTGGGCACAGCCGATAGATACACTGAGAATAGTGGTTCAATAAAGTATAAGAATATACAGCAAAGGAAAATCTAAAGATTTTGAGAATAAGTGCAGCTAGTACAATTAGATAGTATTGGGAACCACTCCAACAAGATGTGCAATCATTCGCTACAGAGACTCATTAAAAATGTATGTGGAAAACTTTAAGACTGATGTCATCTCCTGGGAGATGATTGTATAGAACCGTTCTACCTGGCATACTAGAATCACTCAAAGTGCTCAGATTGCAGAGTGCAACATCATTGTTGAGGCTCAGAGAAAGCGAGTGGCCATATAGAACTGAACCCACTGTCACCACACAGCCGACACACAATATGTATGTCCAATTACGACAGAGTCTGCCAAGCCAGTACTGAACTTTACAGTCATATAAGACCCCGTATTGCAGTACACGTCTAGTTTTGTCGCCATCATAGCTTGCGATGGGCAACTTTTGAACAACGTATAGGGCACAGTTAATTGAATGTTTATGTGTAGACAGACGAACTTGTATTGGTTAAAGTTATAAGTTGAGCGATGTCTTCAATTCAAGCTCACGCAGGGTGCGACCTTTATAGTGACCCAAGGTCATCAAATGACTTCTAATGCTCTTCTCAGTTATAATACAAACGGTTTGGTGTGATGAATTAGAGCTACGGTTTAATCCATGGACAGGTGAAACACACTGACCAAAATGCCCCTTCACATTCACGCTGGGAGCACGGAAATGGACTACAAGTGAAGCAGAATCACAAAGTCCTCACATTATGTCAACGACGTGTGCATGTAAACATGCTGTTTTACCATGTTGAGATCGACCCTATGCTCCCGTAGTAGTGAAAACATGCTTCTCCTTCGTCGTTCGTTATAAAAAACGTTATATTGTAGTTCACAGCGAGGCTGTGGTATTTAATCATTTCCACACAACACATTTTGTTTCTGCAAGCACACTTTTGGGGCCGTATTGCACGGTCGCAGTCTGTTTCCAAGGCTGCCACTTTGATGCGTAATAGGGTCTTCGATCGCCATGGTACAGTGATCTTGATACAAGCACTACGTCTACTAATGAGACGCCTTGCATTGCACAACAGCGATGGAGACCCTGGTTCACCTTATGCAGTACCATGCGGGATGCAAGAAGAACATCTGCAATCTTCTCTCGAAGTAATCACCCGTAAGTGACGAACTCTCAGATGCGAGTAACTTTGAATTTGTTGTTGTTGCTAAATATTTTGTCTTTCTGGACTATACCTCAAACAGCAGACTTTTAGGTTATGCCAGGACGTATTGGCATGTATATAGATACAAGTAAAGATCATATCATGCCGTGCGGTGCATAGAAAATATTGTTAGGTCCATATTATATTGTAACCCACGCACTTAGTGGATGATGGGGTCAGCATCACGCCAGCCGCCTTTACTTCCCGGACTGAACCGGTACCCATATATGGCTGGGTCGACCTGTGAACCATTGCGGTCTAAAAAACCATTTCCGCCTCAACTGGAAATGAACCAAGGACCACTCAGATGCGACACCAGAATGCTAACCACTGCGCTACGCGGCTCCCTCCAGTATATAGACGCGTGTGTGTATGTGTTTATTGTCTGTGTTCCACTGTGGTATTTTGCAGTACAATAGTTTTGCTAGTCCGTTCTGTAATTGGAGAAGATGTATTACCTACAAAGATCCCCGACATGCGCAGTCAAACTGAACACGAAGTGATCTCGAACCCTGTATGTTGGGATTACAAACCGAGACATCACTATTGACACGCCTACACCATGTTCTTCTCCCTAACTTCGACCAACAAACCACGTCACTTATGTGAATCAACACCATATCAATTTGACTAATGGGAACCAAGGACATCTCGTACAATCGTAAGACGTCGTGTTTACGTCATCACCTGTAATCCGTCCTTCTTTGCACTTAGATTATAGTGGTAGCAGTACAGAAACAGACACTTATACGAGTAAAAAGAATTATAGATTTCATTGTATGAGACCTCGGCTTCTGTGAGATAAGATGATAATTATATTCTTAGCTACCGTGCCATCCAATACTTACGTCATCTACCATTTGCCAGCGAGGTAGGCTGGTACGTACTATGACCGGGAAGCGTAACTGTTACTTTGTTTTGAGCGAGACGTTGTGAACTAATAAACTTATATTTGCTAGTTTATTTGTCACTGCCATCTCTTAATATCGTCCATTGAGCTTAACCCCTACTAAATCCCGAGTAATGATTGCCTTATTTTGACAAAACAAATACCATATACAAGTTTTTAATGTTGATTTCTGTCACACAGTTTCAGCAACTCGCACAAGTACTGTGGCATTCACATCCGTCGTAATTTAGGTTCATGAAATTCAACTCCGTCCTTTGAACTTATTAAATTTCTTGTGATCTTGTTGTCAATGAACATCGGTGTCTCCTCTGTTCCCCGAAGACGTTTAATAATACCAGTCTAGTTTCTAGCCGCGGACAGATCAAAGTCTTTGAAATGTTGGTTAATAAGTCCTTGATAGAACGAAGAGTGTTTCGTTTCTAAAGACATTAGTCTCACATTTATGACAAGATAACATGTGAGTCACGAGACTCTCGAGTTGCCACTGTGATGTCGTTTCCGGTTTACATTTCTTCACACTTCAAAATGTTTGTTAAGTTTAAGAGAGAACTATTTGGAAAGAGGACATTGAAGTAAGTAAATGATCTCCCTTGAGATTTCGGACAAAAGAACTTCGTTCTACTGTTTGGGGACATTTTCTTGGAAGTCTTGCATAATTTATATGTTGTTCTCCTCTTTAGTTGAAGCCTTAGTTTAATTATAGTTTTTCTTCCTTGATATCAAATATATATTTGACACATAAACGTGATGGCATCTCTCGAACTTCTCAAGTCGTCATCCAGTTTAATCTTGTGCGATTATTTACAACAGTTTCATATCTTGTTCATTTGGAACTAGTGTGTCAGATAATTTGCATTTTTCTGTCTTTGACACGTATTCTTCCAATTAGTTTGCTGTTCTCGTTTGTGCTATCCCGTGTCCCCGATGAACACACTTTGATCGTAACGGAGCTTATTGATTTTTTATTTACACCGACGCCAAATTGACCAGTAATCGTTTATTTTTTTAATCGACATTTTATTTTCAGCTACTCAGCAGACCACATTATTCAACTATCGAGCATGGATCTCCATACATTCCTCCCATGAATGGGTTTTTCAAGTCAGCACTGTATACATTTTATTGTTCACCACACCAACTCTTATCATCCTATAGTCACTCATAACTGAAAGTGGCTACTATACTATACTATACTATACTATACTATACTATACTATACTATACTATACTATACTATACTATACTATACTATACTATACTATACTATACTATACTATACTATGTTTAGGCTATGCTATACTATTTTACACGACACTACACTACACTACATTACACTACACTATACGATACTATACTATACTATTCTAAGCTACGCCTACACTCCACTACACCATACTATACTATATATAAACATCTTGATGGAATGTGATCTACATTTCTGCTGCTATTTGTGTGTTAAAATGATAAAGAATATGTCAGTGCTAGAAGAGCATTTGTAGAAGGGTTGGGTGAATCAAATAGATTATCAATGGATGAACTACGTGGTTTATGGTATCGATCTCTTTGGTTGCCTAGGCGGCAATGGTTCCATTTCATAACACATGATCATGGCCTTCATATGCATTTGTGTTCCGAGTTCGTACAGAAATGTTTGCCCTGTACATCGTAGTCACTGGACGAACACAATAGAACCTCTGTTACCAGCAAAGTATTTTGTCAAAGGCGACGACAATAAGAAATGCATTTCGATAACATCACGTATAATCATTGCTATTCAATTAGCCACTGCAAATGCTCGGATATATTCTCCCTGTAAGTAGGCGGAGGGGGTAACTGTAATGGTGGCATTATACATCATTTGGAGAGAAAATGCAAATCATTATATACAATCAAGTAATTACAGGGTCCATAAGTGAAACATGCGTACACGGGTTAAAAAAAACGTATTGGAGCCAGGTTCAACATATAAGAGCCAGATAACACATCTATGAGCCAGGTACACAATCTACGAGCCACGTACAAAAAAAACTAGGAGCCAGGTACAAATATCTAGGAGCCAGATAAAAATATCTAGGAGCGAGATAAAAACATCTAGGAGCCAGGTAAAAAGATCTAGGAGCCAGGTAAAACATCTAGAAGCCAGGTAAAAACATCTAGGAGCGAGGTAAAAACATATAGGAGCCAGCTAAAACATCTAGGAGCCAGGTAAAACATCTAGGAGCCAGCTACAACATCTAGGAGTCAGGTAAAACATCTAGGAGTGACGTAAAAACTTCTATGGGCCAGGTAAAACATCTTCGAGTGAAATAAACACATCTTAGAGTCAGGTAAAAACATTTTGGAATCAGATAAAAACATCTAGGAGTCAGGTGAAAACATCTAAGAGCCAGGTAAAACATCTAGGAACCAGGTAAAAACATCTAAGAGCCAGGCAAAACATCTAGGAGCAAGGTAAAAACTTATAGGGGTCAGGTAAAAATATCTTGGAGTCAGGTAAAAACATCTTGGCGTCAGGTAAAAACATCTAGGAGTCTGGGAAAAACATACAGGAGCCAGTCATAACAGTACTGGAAATAACAGATGATAAATGTTGATGGTAAATGGGACAATGATCCAGAAAGTTTTGTAAAATGGCAATGATCCTCAGCAACATTTCTTGGCGCCATATCGGCCTGGCACACGGAATTTGTAGTGCCCTGATCTGTTCAGAACCTCTTTCATATAGTTTGACAAGCAAACATGAAGCGGAAACCATCATTTTATGTACATTTCATATTATACTAATTATCTTGGTCAATTATTATCTGTCCAAAACAGATGGTCACAGAAGGCGACTTATGCTGTCTATTTTAAGACTGCTGCCTGTCAAATCTTACGTGGATGGTAGACATGGTTTATGCAAGATTAATGCAAGGGCGGCAGAAACCTAAGGATATAGACGTGGACTATGCTATGTAGCAGAACCTCACACGTTGAGACTTTAACGGTTACTACGACCGGCAGAGTATATGTTCTAGAATGCTATGTAGGTAGGTAAATGTCAAAATGGAAAAGCCTATAGGCTGAACATCCTGGAGCTGCCCCTTTTACAGATCTAGTAAACCACAAAGACATAAATTACCAGCACTTACTACTAATAGTCAAATGTGAGTCAGAATTACAGATAAGAGAAGTTAGGGGAGGGCACATTACATTGGCCGACAAGATGAATTTGCAGAGCAAACGGATATCTCTGCTTACCTGACATCAGACAATGATATGTATGACTGAATGCGACGATTCCAGGAATGACATAATTAAATTGATTTAAGAGCAGTAGTCTGTATACTATGCCAGCAGGCCGCACCACAAAAGGGTAGTGGTGCAATAGGTTCCATCTCACTGCAACATCCAAGGCAACGAGGAGGCAGACAGACTGGCAAAAGAAGGTGCAAAACTACCACAACCTGATACTAGTATGACATACGAAGAGTCAAAACGGCTCATTAGAGCTAGATACATTACCAAATGGGAAACCGAACATACTGGCTACACAAAAAACGATGCCTATTACCAGTTGAACAGAAGAGAGTAGGTCGTGGTATTCGGACTTCGCACTGGCCACAATAGACTCAGGTACCACCTATTCAACAAATTGAAGATAGTTGGCACCGACGAATGCCCGCGTGGTACCGGGAAAATGACCGCTGAGCATTTGCTGCAAAACTGCCCGACATACGAGGATCAGAGAGAGCAGATGTGGCCATCACCAGTGGCAACACTAGACAAGCTCTATGGCAGTGTCGACAGCCTCAGGATGACGGCTGCTTTTTTCGAAAAAAATAATGGTTACTGTCTGACTGCGTACGAAGAAGAAGAAGAAGATTGAAACCTACGAGTATGGGAGCCATTACTGTTGATTCAAACCTACGGATATGGGCGCCATTATATTTAAACCTTCGGATATGGGCGCCATTATATTTAATCCTACGCGTATGGGCGCCATTATATTTAAACCTTCGGGTATGGGCGCCATTATATTTAAACCTTCGGGTATGGGCGCCATTATATTTAAACCTTGGCGTATGGCCTCCAATAGATTGAAATCTGCGGGAATAGGAGCCATTGAATTGAAACCTTTGGGTACGGGAATGAGGCAATGCTTATAGTTATCAAAGAGCAACGTTGTTGCTTGTAAAAACGTTTTGGGACGCTTTGTTCTTGTGGTGTAACTACGGCGCGTTTATAATCCCGATTCTATAGAAGCCAGCCTGGGATTAACACTAAAGACGGATTATGTATTTCTAATTACAAGGCGCCAAAGAAAATAGCGGACGATCGGGGATTGATGGGATTACGTAAATCAATTCAATCAAGACTCGTTGTAAGAGACACATTCCACCTTTACCATATAAAGCGAAGAGTAATCAAGACCAGGTGAAAAATACTGATTAACTACCACTCCTTAAGTTTTCGTTCATGATCCTGGAAAGTGATGAGTAACAGCAGTCCGTCAACGAGGTAGAGATCGAATCAGTAATACACACAGTGGTGAACGTACATAGAAGCCTGACCTTGCATTATCGCAAGGAGGACCGCAGCTCACCTTCTCAAATACGCCTCGGAATTTAACAAGAGGGACAATATCCCGCTACCAAAGTCAGGTTGTCAGGAACTAAGTCAGTACGAGTGTCCTCAAACAAGATGAACAGCAGCTTTACATTATTACGTTGAATATAGGTCAGGAAACAGGAAGAAAGATGCATGGGCCCTCAGTTGAACATGCATTGTTTTAGGCTCTAGTATAATTCTTTCCTTTCCTGTTTCCCTTTCAATCCCCTATAAAACGATTTCTAGATATTTCCTTCAAAGTCAGAAGGACAATCTACACTCAGTTGGCTTTGATCCTGTGCCTGGTGTGGTGTGCAATGCCATGTGTTAAAAAGTCATCTCCCCTATATATGTTCGTATTATCTTACGACTTGCTGTCATTCTAACAGGGGATCTTATTCTTATTCGCCGCTGATACACACAGAAGTTATCCACGAAACTCATCTTCTCTTCTGCTCCTCATTTCTTTCTCTCCAATCACTGTGTGCTGTTTGGATTTGCTATGGAAATAAACTGTTTGACACAGGTCGAAGAGATAGTTGAGAGATGCGAAAATGAAAGCAATATTTGGGTAAAAGTTGGAGAGTCGTAAAGGTTATGAAGCTTCATTCTGTATTATGAAAGCTGTTGGTGATGGTGTGAAAGCTGTCGGTAATGGTGTGAAATCTGTTGGTGATGTCTAGAAGCTGTTGGTGTTGGTATGAAAGATGTAGGGGATAGTGCGAAAGTTGTCGGTAATGATATGGCAACTGTAGCGGATGGTGTAAAAACTGTCGGTGATGTTATGAAATCTGTAGGGGATGGTCTGAAAGCTGTCGCCGATGGTATGAAAGCTGTTGGTGATGTATAGAAGCTGTTTCTGCTGGTATGAAAGCTGTAAGTGATAGTTTGAAAGCTGAAGGTGATCCTTTTTAAAATATCGCAAGACATTGATTTTCAGTTATCTAAGCACTAACTAAACAATGAGACAGTGAGATGGAGAGAGAAAGTGAGAAAGATAGAGAAGGAAAGATGGAGAACGAGAGAGAACAGAGAGACAGAGACAGAGAGTTTGCAATGGTTTTACCAAACACGTTTTTTTCCCTTTGCGCCATTACATCCTTTCAAGGTCATATTGTTATTCCGGTCAATCTGACCGTTAAAGTGTTTGTCGATCTATTTCTAAAGGTAAACTTTCTTACACTATTCAAATTTCTTTTTCAATTGCAAGCTGTTCTTCAACTGGCTTCCGTTTTTTGTAACTGCTCCATGGACCCTATCCTCGTTATCTGGGCCGAAGTTAAGTTCGATAGTTACACACATTAATTCAGTCACTCGGTAATTAGGATTCGCTTTAAATAATGCGCCGTTACAATATATTTATGTGTTTATCAAATTGTGTCGTTTAGTGTCTGCCATGGAAGTACATCCGCTTTGTTATTGGTTTGTTCTCTGACACTGTCCCATTATCTGTGACATTTTGACATTTGTCCATACGTATGAAATAGCTGTATAAACTGATTTGGCGTTTGCCCCCCCACCCCCCCTTTTCAAGTTATATTTGAATATGGATAACTCCTAGCATGCTTGCAAAGAGATGCAAAATTCGATGAATAACAGATAGTGTTTCTCTGTGATAATAAAGTGTAAAAGAACAAAACTACGAGAAGTGTTCAAATGAAACCGGACCTAACTACACAAAGTGAATATACGTACGATGCGCATGATGACGTCATTTCTGATGTAAACAGCACATACCAACCGTCAAGTTTCAAAAATATCATTATCCTCCGACTCATAGTTTCCTAAGCAGACCGTTGATATCATGTCGGGTGGGATATGAAATTCGTCCAGAGTTGATCAGCGATCGGTGATTCGGATTCTAACAGATGACGGATGTCGACCACTTGACATTCATCACATAATGCAGGCAGTGTATGGTGACATATGTGTGGCGAACGTAAGCCCCGGTGACGGTACACACGAATTGCTGCATCAATTTTGGCGATGGCATCTTCTGACGCAACAATATGCGGCTGACCTGGTCTCGGAAGATCTTTCGTTAACTCACGTCTTTCTTTAAACATCATTGTCCAGTTCTTCACTGTTGTCTTCGACACACTTTTATCCACATACACTGTTTGCATTCTGTGATGAATGTCAACTGGTCGACATCGTTCAACTGTTAGAAACCGAATCACCGCTCGCTGATCATCTGTGGACGGATTTTGTTTTACACCCGACATATTTTCAACGGTCTGCTGAGGTAATTATTAGTCGGATGATAATGAAATTTTGCAAACTTGACGTTTGGTACGTGCTGTTTACTACCAGAAGTGACGTCATCATGCGCATCGTACGTATGTCTGCTTGGTGCAGTTAGGTCCGGTCTCATTTGAACACGCCTCGTAGGAATGGTGAGATACCGCTTAATAGTTAAATCAAATACGGACCCTACGTTACGTCCAAAAGGTCAGAGATAAAGTGTTAAGTTCTTATTTGTACAATGTCTCTGTTTCTTCTGGGGTGGGGTGATTAACTCCACACCCCCCCCCCCCCTTTCCGTTTTGATTTCTCTAACTGTAAGTCATCAATTTTATTAAAGCTGGGTAGACTTGAGCGAATATAGGCCGGGGATTGAATAGGATCTTTTTTCTTTCCGAAGAAAACGACAATGATTCGCTAGCACGTAGAAACTTAGTTTAATTGCTTATGCAGGGCAGGGTTAGATGGCATAAACAACTATGATTAAACAATAAACACCAAGTAGATATTTATTACTGAAATTCAGCTCCAACTATCATGAAACTGTCTGATATTTTACTGAATACTTAAAATCAGACATCTTTTCTGAAAAAAACAAATTCTTCAGGGACTGCCTCAAACAATAGATCATGATTTCATATGAGTGTATGTTATATGTTGAAGGCATTATCTGTGATTATAGCTTAGGAGACCATGTTTAATGTAATGCATTGTAAGAGCCAACTTCACTACACCTGGGTACCTCCATGTGTAATAAGTCACTTTCATTATACCTGGTACCTCCATATGTACTCAATCCCTTTCATTGCAAAAAGTTCCGGCGACTGAGCAGAAACTTGATAACTTTAGCGGCGGCCTTGACAGTTCCCATTTACTTTGTCAGGTACATCTCAAACAGACACCAGAACATATCCTGCAAGACTGTCCCACGTGTGAAGATCAAAGAGAGGCAGTCTGGTCGGGGAATTAGCGAAGACCTGAAACACAGTCTTCTCCGGGAATCTGTGATCTAACAGCGATGGCACAGTGTTAATCTAACTTCTCCGGGAATCTGTGATCTAACAGCGATGGCATAGTGTTAATCTAACTTCTCCGGGAATCTGTGATCTAACAGCGATGGCACAGTGTTAATCTAACAGAAGATCTCTGGTAACGTATGATATTATCTTATGTTTTACTTGAAGCCTCATAATATAAAACAATTTTGCCTCGATAGTTGACTTAAGTCAATGCAAATAGATCAGGTGAGGTGAGAGGAGACTGACGTCTGGTCAGGCAAAACATCATTGATCGGACAATGGTAGGCAGGGTAAGGCAAAACATCATTGATCGGACAATGTTAGGCAGGGTCAGGCAAAACATCATTGATCGGACAATGTTAGGCAGGGTCAGGCAAAACATACTGATCTGACAATGTTAGTTAGGGTCAGGCAAAGCATAACTGATCGGACAATGTTAGTTAGGGTCAGGCAAAACATACTGATCTGACAATGTTAGGCAGGGTCAGGCAAAGCATAACTGATCGGACAATGTTAGTTAGGGTCAGGCAAAACATACTGATCTGACAATGTTAGTTAGGGTCAGGCAAAGCATAACTGATCGGACAATGTTAGGCAGGGTCAGGCAAAACATACTGATCTGACAATGTTAGTTAGGGTCAGGCAAAGCATAACTGATCGGACAATGTTAGTTAGGGTCAGGCAAAACATACTGATCTGACAATGTTAGGCAGGGTCAGGCAAAGCATAACTGATCGGACAATGTTAGTCAGGGTGAGGCAAAACATACTGATCTGACAATGTTAGTTAGGGTCAGGCAAAGCATAACTGATCGGACAATGTTAGTTAGGGTCAGGCAAAACATACTGATCTGACAATGTTAGTTAGGGTCAGGCAAAGCATAACTGATCGGACAATGTTAGTTAGGGTCAGGCAAAACATTCTGATCTGACAATGTTAGTTAGGGTCAGGCAAAGCATAACTGATCGGACAATGTTAGTTAGGGTCAGGCAAAACATACTGATCTGACAATGTTAGTTAGGGTCAGGCAAAGCATAACTGATCGGACAATGTTAGTTAGGGTCAGGCAAAACATACTGATCTGACAATGTTAGTTAGGGTCAGGCGAAATATACTGACTAAGACCCGCAGCTCACTTCAGTGTAGTTCACCCTGGAAACAGTGTGGTTCATGGCAGTCTCGCTAACAAGTTTGGAGATCAACGTGATCCCTGTAGTAGTGAGCATCAGGCACATGAATCCTAGCATAGCACAACCCCCTGAAAACTGCAGTTTCATCGGCACTCTCGTGGTGTGAGGAAACCTACTGAATACCTCCACTTAACGCACTTTCCAAGTCTCACAAAAGAGTAAGCATTCTCATGTATGAATTAACAACAAAAACATAAGAACATATAACGAACACATAATTGTATCTTCAACCTAGATTAAAGCATAACATTCTTTCAAAACAATATTAATGTTATTTTTGGTTTGCGAATGTTTGATTTGCAAACATTAATCAGGAAACGAATTTATTCGTAAATCAAGCAGTAGATGTTTTGAATTTACATTGTCTCTTTGCACACCTTATCCCATTTAGTATGTCAGTATCGTACGGTGTCACTTATCGGTGTTAAAATAGACTACATGAAATCTACAAATGAGAAAATTCGTTCATTCTAAATCTGTCTTCTAATCGTATCGGGTAGACATTTGACGTAAGCTTGCAATATGCATGACAATCACAGTGCTAGCCAGGCAGACTTTGCGTCGCATGTCAATATTAGCTCTGTACTTTATGTTGCTGGTGAATTGACATTTCGCCATGTGTTCAGCAAATAGATGGGTTGGAAATAGAGTGCCACGGTTTAAATACGGTGCTTCATATGACAAACCCTGTGGTTAAATAATGTGTATAGTTCCCGCGTACTGTGGAGTGTAGCGTGCCTATGAATGAAGCTTGTGTGGTGTTAGGATAGACAAGACCATGAATACACACATATTCTATGGATAAGAAAACGGTGTGTTGAATGGATTATGTAAACGTAAAGGTAGTCCTTAATCAGACATTGCAGCAGAGGAGGAAGCGTTATATGCTTCATTGTATTTGAACACAGCTTGTTTATTAGGTGGGGTTGGGGGTTCCCTTAATTGCTGCATTTCTTGCCTTAGTAGTAAGTAACGTACCCAACTTGAGTTGGGAAGACTGGAACTCTGAGAGCCAGCCTAGCTGACTCCTTTGTGAACGCTAGGCATCGAGTCTGAAACCAGCAGAGAATTTCTCTGAGAAACAAATGCATATGTCGCTCGCCCAAATCCTTCTGCACGGTTCCTAAACCTGGACTATTCTTCAGAGTGATCAGACGTGCATTGAAGCTTTCCCCATATTAAACCGTCGCCGTTTGGAACTAGTTGGGACATGTGGTCTTGTCTACAACGGTCCAGCCCACCAGCTCTTAAAGTAGGCCACGGATGAAGGTTGGAAAATAACCGTCTCCACCATGGCCCAACCCCCGTGGACTTTCATGCACTACCTGGTTAGGTCAAATCGGAAGCGCATTATCCTCATTGCACGCAGCCTGGAACTCGGCTACTCATCTTGTCAATGAACGGTTGGCGCTACTGGTCGTGTCTCCTGTGCTGGTTACCCTGCCTACCTGTCGTACTACTTTATTCCCATTGCTGTGGTGGTGGAAGGGCCTTACGATAGGGACTATTGTTCGCATCGCCACTGCTGTCGTCTCGTCGTGTGTGTTTAATTCACTCCCAACAGAAAAGCAACAAATGCTTTACTAGGGATTCGATCCGCTGCCCTGTTCGTTGACAGACATGTATCGAAACCAGTCGGTCACGCGATCTCTTCTATATACTCTCTAATGACAGAAACGTATTGATAACGGGAGTTCAACCTCGTACATTTAACATGAAAGGCGATTGTTCTACTACTACACTCAATATGTGGAATATGAGTATTGAAAAATGCTGTATACTGTCATCGTAAAGCAGTCTATCTCTCTACTTATTTCCTTTCCCTATCCGAGCACCACGTTATATTTCTCTGATGTAGGAGCATGTAACTTCTTCTTCTTCTTCTGCGTACACAGTCAGACAGTAACCATTATTTTTTCGAAAAAAGCGGCGGTCGTCCTGAGACTCTCGCCACCACCATAGAGCTTGTCTTGCAGTTCCACTGGCAATGGCCACATCTGCTCTCTCTGATCCCCGTATGTCGGGCAGTTCTGCAGCAGATGTTCAGTGGTCATTTTACCAGTACCGCACGGGCATTCGTCGGTACACCCTATCTTCAATTTGTTGAATAGGTGGTACCTCAGTCTATTGTGGCCAGTGCGAAGTCTGAAGACAACGACCTGCTCTCTTCGGTTCAACTGGAAATAGGCATCGTTTTTGGTGTAACCAGTATGTTCGGTTTCCCATTTGGTCATGTACCTGGCTTTGATAAGCCGTTTTGACTCTTCGTACGTCATACTGGTATCTGTTTGTGGTAGCCTTGCACCTTCTTTTGCCAGTCTGTCTGCCTCCTCGTTGCCTTGGATGTTGCAGTTTGACGGAACCCACTGTACCACTACCCTTTTTGGTGCGGACAGCTGGCACAGTTTGCAGAGTGCTGCTCTTAAGTCATTAAGCTCAGTGTTTTTCTGGCTTTTTAGCGCTGTGACTACGGCGAGAGCATCTGTCAGCAAGACTATGTGGCTCTCGTTTTCACTGTGTGTTGCCATTTCTTCCACTGCCGCCCTCAGTGCCTCTGCCTCCGCTCTGAAATTGCTTGTGTACTTACCAGTAGCGAATGACAGTGTTATTTTTCTGCCATTTGGTAGGTTCAGGAATGCTCCTGCCCCTCCGTTCTGTGTAGCGTTTGTTACAGAACCGTCGGCGTATGCATGGGTCCAGTCCATGCTTGGGTAGCTTTTCGTTATGAAGCTTAGGGTAGTGTCTCTCCTTTCTTTTTCGGTCTGGCAATTTTTGTTTGCAATACCTGGTATATTTTCTACCACCTCTGGAAATATATCCTGCCTCCAAGTAGGTTTTCGTACAGTAGTGATGGGTTTTGGTGTTGTTAGTGCGTTTATGGGATCTTCGTGCATCTTTGCTTTGGCTATTTCTGCAAAGTTTCTCCGCTTTAGTTTCCCAGTTCCAAAATTGTTTAGTCTCTGGTACATTGGATGGTCCGTCAGTCTTCGGAGTTTCTCTGACTGCAGCTGGGCTCTGCAGTCTCTTCTATCGGTCATGGATTGCAGTTTTGTAATCTTTTCAAGTTCTACAATTGGCGTTGACTTCATGCCACCTGTTATAATTCTCATGGCTTGGTTTTGAAGTTTGTTAACTTTGTCGAAGTTCGCCTTCGCTGCTGTTGTCCATGCCGCAATGCCATACTCGAGAACTGGTCTCACTCTTCCAGTGTACAGTTTCTTTAGTATGCCTTCGTCTGCTCCCCAGCTTGTGCCAGCAAGTTTCCTCATGATCGCCATTCTTTCTCTGGCTTTCATTCGGTTTCTCTCAATCTGACTTTTCCATGTCATGCGCCGATCAAATGTGACTCCCAGATAGGTTGGGTTGTCGTTTGGCTGCAGGATTTTGCCATTTAGCCTTAATTTGGTACTTTGGGGTTTTAATGAGAGCGAGAATATTGTGCACGTGGTTTTCTCCTCGTTTATTTTGACCAGCCATGAGTTCGCCCACTCTTCCAGCGATGTTAGGGCCGTCTGCATCCGATTTCTTGCTATGGTGAGATTCTTTTCAGAGGTCCACATAGCCAGATCGTCTGCAAACATTGAGCTATGGACTCTTCTTGGTATATTCTCTGTAATATCGTTTATATATACCAGGAAGAGTGTGGGTGACAATACTCCCCCTTGGGGTACTCCCTGCTCGAGTGTCACCTTTTTGCTCATCTGCCCTTGTACTTGGACTCTGGCCGTTCTTTGTTTGAGGTAGTGGTTGATCCACTTGTACATCTTCCCACAGACATCACTTCTTCTCCTTCCAGACTTTGTCAAATGCCTTTTCCAGATCCACCCAAACAGCTACTGTGTGTTTCTGTGCCTGGTAGGCATCTTCTATCTCCTGGGCTATGAGGATGACCTGGTCCTCAGTGGATCTGTGCTGTCTAAAGCCGGCTTGCTGTGGAATTAGTATTCGTGGAGCATGTAACAACTATTGCAAGTTGACATTCTTGTAGGAGGCATCTATCAAAAGCATTTACATGCTCATGTAGAGTTGATTTCTGTGGTGCTTTGCCATAAACGATGAGGTTGGTAACACGACTAATGTGACTTTATAATCAGCCTTTACAACCTGCAGAGTTAGCTGTGTTCATTGCTACCCAGTATCGGGTTGTGGATCTACACTGGTATGATGAATAATTTCACTGAACAGTGTCACTGTTTTAATCTTGAGCAAACATGTAACCTAGCAGTGTGGTAATGTAAAAGATTGATTATATTATGGAGGATAAGCCTAGTTGGTAACGTTAAAGTAAGTGGGAAAAAAGAAAACATACTTGCCATTTGTAAGGATGGACTTACATATCTGACGGAAGAAAAATGCACCATCAGGTAGAGGAGAGCTCCAAGATGACGGGATGAATGAGCGTAGACTACTGATCAGTATATCAAAGGAGGTCACTGGATATCATTAATGGTGTTCTGTTGATTCGTGTCAACTAAAGCTGGTCTCCATGGTGTTCTGTTTTGTATGTCTCGTGTGTTGTGGTCCGTGCAGTGTTCTGTTCTTGTTCGTTATTAAACGATTCTCGCATTAGTATTCTGTTATTTCGCAATCCGGTTGCTGTTTTTTGAAGTACCTTTGCGTTTAAGATTACGATAAAGAACATTTAATCCTTATAATGCGTTGAAGATAATTGTTATCAATAATTTCACTCATGTGTAAGACTAGACAATTATGTAGTGCTGCATATAACCCGTCCTGTCATCTGATAGTTAATAGTTTACATCCTAGTATAGGGAGCAAAGAGTAGTCAGTTTCACTAGATATACGCTGACATGAATCCCCACCTCACGTACTCGTTCGTGCTATTTAAAACAGGATGGGACACAGCAGTCTGACCAAGGAGATGGGGAATTGACACTTTAATCCGCATAGTGACTAGTTTTTTTAGAAGCCTCACATTGTACTACAGCCAGGAGGACACAGGGCCATCTTTTTAAGTGCGCATGCAAATGTAAGAACAGTTCAAGTAACCTGCTGCCCAAGGAACATCGTTATGAGTGAAATCAATCTACCACAAGCAGCTTGGAACATTTGAACAACACCAACAGTCTATCCCAGAATAACACACAGATCACCGGAAGTCAGGTAGACTTCGTTCTATAGCACAATTTATCAATTTTCATTGGGCAACTGTCCTTACAACGCGCAAGTGTTATTTTGAATTTTTGTTGTAGGTTTTCTGAAGTGATACCGCTTTTACTATTACTCCTTTCGGTATATATGAGTGTTTTTTGTTGTCTTGAGTTAAAAGGTTGTTTTTTTATATTCGTGTTTCATATGACCTTTCGCTCGTTTTTTTAACGGAACCTCAACAGGAGCAAAGAATAGTAACACTGTCAAATGCCAGACTCGAAAAAAAGAGGATATGACATTACATTTAAACCAAAAGACATACAAAAAATATAAGAAGACTTTCGTACAGGAGGAGTGACCAAGATAAGACACTATTACGTTACAGTTAAAAAGGAAACAACGCCAAGGGAATGTCTTTACACTATGGATTCAATCCATCGTTTAGACAGTCTCAAAGCCAAGCGAGTAAGTGGACAGCGGGCTACCTTCATCTATAGTTAATAAATTAGGATGGTAACACTTAAACACAACGGGCTATAACAAATGTGCTTTATGTTAGTTTAATAACACTATATATATGTTATATATACGCACAGGACATTGATCAAATGTATGGAAACGTGACTATTTTACACCTATCATTATTTTGGACCACCGAGGATATTATTAGTTTTGGGAATAAAAGTAGGATATTTCTGCCGTAGGTTGCCGTCTACTGTTTTATACTGCCATTAGTAATAACTCATAAATGGCAGGAATTGTAAACTGCCGTCAAAAATTGATTAGGCGGGTGAAAAGCAATGCAGTGTTGTTTTAACGTAATCAAATACGATCGCGTGCAGAATGAACGTTTAGATGGCATAATTAATTTTACGGGCGCTGAGAGATGGACATATCAGAGGGCGTTAATCGTACCAAGTGCTGGCGGGACTTAAAGAGAAATTGATCGGCATCATGCATTGAAGGGCTGTGTGGGGGAACAAATGCTCTCTGTGAATGTGTGAACGAGAATTGATCAACTATCTTTTATTCTGCATCTGCCATGCCGACTGGGGTAGGCGCTTCCGAATTGATGCTTATCAAATGTGTTTACATACTTCAGTGGTAAATGACTAACAAATGGTCCCTCTCATCCCCTGCATTTTACCACAACAGATATTGCTTGTTGTCAAAGAGCGTTCTAAACTATCTGCTCTTCTTCGTTCGTTCTCAATCTCCCGCTACCAAGTCCTGAAAAGAGCTTTACAAGTAGCAGGGTGTTAGTTTTGCAAGTAGCAGGATGTTATCCGGAGAACATATTGCATTGTGTCGTATTTTACAGGTTGACTATGATGTTTGCACCTTTCGGTCCAACACATTCGATTTCAGCAGATATGTTTAGTACCGATCCCTTCTCATTAGCCACTCTGCTCTTTTGCAGCGTATTATCCAGGATCACCATGTGGAGGTGTAGATGTGTCTTGACAGCTCTAGTTCGTTGGCCCTGATGCCAGCAGTGAGCTATGGGTCGTTAACCGATACAGCTCATGCACTGCTCAGCATCTTGATCCCCTGTCTGTTCTGTAAAATGCTCGAAAACGACGAGGATTTTTTGTCTGTTTTATGGTGTGCATTATCAACTTCTTTTATGAACTGCACACAACAGCATCTCCTCATGAACTTTTCACGTGATTGCTTAATCTAATTAACCTTTCAACTCTAGTTTTCTGTCACATCTCCACATTATGGTGTTAGTTAACTACTGTTTTTATTATTGTCCGTTATTCTCCTCTGAAAGGATTCACTTCATCTATGTTTGAAGCTAGTGAAAACCATCAACTAGAGATAGAGGACCGAAAGTAGAATGAATCCAGTTGAGGAAGTTATCACCAGTAGAAATGATCACTTCTTACTTCGCCGATTATCTGATAATGATCATAGAAGAGAACAACAAAACTGTTATAGAAGACATTTATCGAACAAAACATTGAGCTTACAGTGTTACACAGCTGAACATGTACTGACAATGAAAATATATTACTCCTCCGATACGCTAACAACAATATAGACAACCATGACAGCGTCGTGAACCTCCTACACAAATATAGGAATAACTTTCAATATTTATGCTAGCCACTCGACCAACATTCGCCGCCCACCCAATGAGATGATCGGCAGCATGTTGAAATTACTATTTTCAATTTATGACAAGGTACGCCCTGCTCAACCATCGACCTGCGTGTATGCTGTTATATCATCTGATGTCAGCCATAAAAAAAGTAATCTGTGCATCAGCTCGAGAAGTTGATTGCACATATTGTTTACAGAGCTACACGTAAAACGTGTATTATAAACCGAAATTTAGGCTGATGTAATGTTCACAGATATGTCCTGGTTTTGTCATACATCCCACGTGCAGACGCACGAGAGTCAGGGCTCGGTCTGAGAGCTCTTTATCGGTTGTGTTCAAAAGTTGTTCTCAACGTACACCATATGGGCTCATAGATCTAGGACAAGTAAAAGACAGTCAACTGACTATAAAATGTGGAGGACTTAGTTCTGAGTCGACTTGTCAGTCATGACTGATTACAGACTGATACGCTCTTTTGTGTACCCGATCTGCAGGTTGATTTTCTTTTAACTTTGTGATATTTCCATTTCACTTTGGCGTGCTGCAATTGATTTACTATTGTTTCCGTGTTGTTTCAACACAACAATGTGTCACTGGAGTGGCCACTATATAAATCAAGCTGTTGCATTTTCTATGGCCAAGAGTCAGTTGCCCACTCAGCAGATTCCCGTATCCACTGCACTAATTTGACCTATAGGAACAACAATACCCAATACAATCTCATGTCAGCGGTTTCGCAGAATTTGCCAGATCCCCACTAGAATGTGTTAGGGACTTCACTTCTGAATTTTTCTTTCGTGTTTACTCCTGAATAATAAGACAAAAAGGGTAGCAGACGACTTGGTAGTGATGTGTAGAAGAACACCTAACAATTGCAAATACGCGAATACAAAGGAGCAACAGACACTATAGCAGCATGGGCTGAGAAATGGATGGTACAGATCAACGTTGAGAAATCTGTAACGACACTCTTCACACTCTCAAACAAAGAAAAGGCAGGACAAATACGACACTCGGTATATACCGATTCAAATAGATGATGAGCCAGTGTATCTGGGCATCACATTTGATAAGATAATGACGGGGGGGGGGGGGGGGGTCACATTGAAAAAAGCAAGGCAAAGGCAAGGAGAGGAAATAACTGGGTCAAATTGGGGAGAGAATGAACAACGTTTAAGGAGGTCTATAATGGGATACTAAGACCAATAGTAGACTATGGATCACCAGCATGGTTAACAGAAGCCAAATCACACCTATAAACCTCAGATTAGCTACAAAACCAAACGCTTAGGGTGATCATGGGTGCCATGAAATCAACTCCAATAAATGACATGGAAAAGAAAAATCACACGCATCACACCTTTATCATATAGACGAGACACCAAGACCATGACATCACACCTTTATCCTATAGACGAGACACCAAGACCCTGACATCACACCTTTATCCTATAGACAAGACACCAAGACCATGACATCACACCTTTATCCTATAGACGAGACACCAAGACCATGACATCACACCTTTATCCTATAGACGAGACACCAAGACCATGACGTCACACCTTTATCCTATAGACGAGACACCAAGACCATGACATCACACATTTATCCTATAGACGAGACACCAAGACCATGACATCACACCTTTATCCTATAGACGAGACACCAAGACCATGACATCACAGCTTTATTCTATAGACGGGACACCAAGACCATGACATCACACCTCTATCCTATAGACGAGACACCAAACCATGATACAAGCAGAAAAATACAAAAACATCTCAGCACACCCAATGAAGACCAGATTCGAAGATCTTGCCAGTGGACAATCAGTCCCAAAAAAATTAGTGAGAACATATAAAGATGAATTACCAGACACAGCTAAGGAGGTAAATTCAATACTCCTTCCAACCCCATAGGAACAACACCAAAACTTCAGCATAAAAACATTCATAACTGACACCAACCCCATAGGAACAACACCGAAACATCAGCATAAAAACATTCATAACTGACACCAACCCCATAGGAACAACACCAAAGCATCAGCATAAAAACATTCATAACTGACACCTACACCACGGGAGACCAAAGTGCTCTCCAAAAGAAAGCAGTAGCATGCGACATGATAGATAAACTGTACTCTAGAGGAGCATGGATCTAGGTTTATACTGATGGATCAGCATCAAAAGCAGTGAACAATGGAGACGCAAGAATCTACGTTGTCTACTCAGATAAAGAAAATGAAACCATTTTTTCATCCACTGAAAAAAAAAGGTTAAAACTACTCGGCTGAAGTACAGGCACTAATACGTGCTGCAGAAATGATTAACAACACAAAAAGCCATTGTCATCAGATTGTATTCCTTACAGATGCAATGTCAGTTCTGCAAACCCTAAAAATGATAAACTGCTAGAGCTTAAGAAAACCTTGGGCGAACTTAAAGCCAAAAGAAGGGTACTGCTACAGTGAATACTATCACACTGTGGCATACCAGGAAATGAGACGGCAGACAGATTGGCAAAGGAGGCAACACAAGAACAAAACGAACAAACAATCACCTTCCAAGAAAAGAAGACACTTATCCAGGCAATAAGGAAAGTTGACCAAACGAAAGACAGCTATCACAGTCTTGATCGAGCAGAACAAGTGATCCTGAGAATGGGACATAACAGATTGAATAGCCATTTACATCAACGTCAATGTGTAAGTGTCGGCAGGCAGCACATACATCCGAACATATCTGCAAGACTGTTATTTGCTTAGCCAATTACGTACTGAGCACCGGCACACGGACATTACTATCACAGCTGTCTGGAAGCCCCGAAGAACTCTTCACTAGTACAAGCAGAGAACTGGACTTCACGTGTAGACGTAATAGGAAAAAGCATGGCGAACGAGAAGAAGAAGACCCTTAAAAGACCTCTGCCTAATGTTCGTCCATCACATGTTGTGAAGACCATTCTCTCTGTTCGGTCGTGTGGACAATCTCTTCCAGCTGCTTTGTCCGATGCAATGGGTGACTTGCATGGTAATTTGGTTTAAAGTGAAAAAGCTTAGCGCAATATGTCAACCTCACTATCTCGTCCTGGGGTACTTTTGGCCAGTGCCATAACATTATTAAGACGATGGAGATAGCACATAATGCAGATTGTATTTCCTCAGGGTTAATCGACGAAGTCCTTTCCGTAAACACGTTGAGAATGTAGGATGACCAGGACTAAATCTCTTTGTTCATAACAAGTGACACAGGAAACTGTAAGTACCAAATAATGTTACAGATATTCACAAAGTGATGTCACCGAGCGAAAGTCAAAGCCACCCACATAGTGACAGACGCACTATGGATAATCCGGCCTGCCTGAAGCCCATAAGAGAAACGTCTGCCAGCGACGTGGTGCTTTTATGCTCGCTGGTTGATCATCCCCCTGGAAGACGATTCATAATCTTATATTATATATTTCGATGTGTAATAAAAACAATATCTAATAGTATATATTGCTGACGAGGATGAAGTGTTAAAGACATCCCCACACTAGACATTAACTATCCCTGCGGATACTTTCCTTCCTGGCTACCTTTCCTTCCCAATCAGTAATTCAGGCATCCATTTGTAGTTCAGTCGACAGGTGCATAGCGATGAAGGGGGTCGAGCACGGTACCTCTGTCGTGAGACAGGAGTCCTCTACCACTCTGCTACTTAGACGTTCTAGTAGGTATGAAATGACCAAATTGGGTTTCGAATAAAGTTCTAAAAACAGAAGTCCAGATACGATACAGTAAGCAAAACAGAGAAACTGTGAACAGAACAATGAAACAGTAAACAGAGCAGTGAAACAGGAAACACAATAGTGAACCAGTAAAGAAAACAGTGAAAACGTAAATAAAATAGTGAAAAGGTAAAGAAAAAAGAGACACGGTAAACGGTAAACAAAACAGTGAAAAGGTAAACAAAACAGGGAAAAGTTAAACAAAACAGTGAACCCGTAAACAAAACTGTGAACCGGTAAACAATACAGTGAACCGGTAAACAATACAGTGAACTGGTAAACAAAACAGTGAAAAACGGACACGCTCTGAGTTTCGGAAATATCACCAGAACATGGCTAAGACCGATATCAAAATCCATTACAGGGAACACCCTCACACAAACCCCTAACGGGTTCTACCTTTTGCCGACTGGCTACAAGGAAGATTATGTCTTACATGAAGAAACAGACGTTCTTATAGAAGTTTATGCCGATACAGGCAACCTTTAGGGGGTCAAGCTAACCTGTCTAGTCTAGAAGTTTCTTCATCTCGGGTAGCCTAACTCGTTTAGGATACAAACCTCCCCAACCTACGACATTAGCCATGACCACAGATCAACAGCTTTTTGACTGTTCAATCCTTCCAGGTTTGAAAAAAAAACGGCCCAGAAACAATAACTTACGAGACTGTTACAAGATTGAAAAATTCTTTTTTGCCAGGTCCAGAAGCAGAATGTGAAAAAAAATTTGTATCATCGACGCCATGATTCTTTGTCTTCTTCTTCTTCTTCTTCGTACGCAGTCAGACAGTAACCATTATTTTTTAGAAAAAAGCGGCGGTCATCCTGAGGCTGTCGACACTGCCATAGAGCTTGTCTTGCAGTTCCACTGGTGATGGCCACATCTGCTCTCTCTGATCCTCGTATGTCGGGCAGTTCTGCAGCAGATGTTCAGCGGTCATTTTACCAGTACCGCACGGGCATTCAATTTGTTGAATAGGTGGTACCTCAGTCTATTGTGGCCAGTGCGAAGTCTGAAGACAACGACCTGCTCTCTTCGGTTCAACTGGTAATAGGCATCGTTATTGGTGTAACCAGTATGTTCGGTTTCCCATTTGGTGATGTATCTGGCTTTGATAAGCCGTTTTGACTCTTCGTACGTCATACTAGTATCTGTTTGTGGTGATTCTGTGTCTGACTGACCTGCTTGTGTCCCCTTAACATCAGTGTGTTACGGAGTCAAATGCCCTTCTAATGAGCCCTTTCAGTTCCACGTTAGAACGTTGATTTGAATGCAGTGCAAATAGCATTGATCACAGCAAGTATTAGCTCATTTTAACATAACACTTTGCTTCTGCTTGTTCAAATGAAGACTTGTAGTGTGTGCTGACCTTTGACTTCGTCATAGCTAATATTTGTGGCCTGTGTGTGATGTTAAGTATTTGCCTGATGAATGACTACACACAAACGTTTTGTATAATCATTATCATTATTATATACAAGGTGTGGCTCCGGTAGATGCTTGGGACTACTGCTGTGGTTGGTCTTTCTACAATGTGGGTGTGCTGTAGTAGTCTGGCTACTTTTTGTGGCTACAGGCACATCGGATTAATCGTCGTCCATTTATCACTATGTGGGTGGCTTTCACATTCGCCTTGTGACAACACTTTGTGAATATCTGGAACATTATTTATGTGGTATTCTTTATAGACATAGAGATTCCGTCCTGGCTATACTACTTTACCGATAGAGATTCCGTTCTGGCCATACTACTTTCCCGATAGAGATTCCGTTCTGGTCATACTACTTTACCCATAGAGATTCCGCCCAGCCATCCTACTTTCCCGATCCGCCCTGGCCATCCTACTTTCCCGATCCGCCCTGGCCATCCTACTTTCCCGATCCGCCCTGGCCATCCTACTTTCCCGATCCGCCCTGGCCATCCTACTTTTCCGATCCGCCCTGGCCATCCTACTTTCCCGATCCGTCCTGGCCATCCTACTTTCCCGATCCGCCCTGGCCATCCTACTTTTCCGATCCGCCCTGGCCATCCTACTTTCCCGATCCGCCCTGGCCATCCTACTTTCCCGATCCGCCCTGGCCATCCTACTTTCCCGATCCGCCCTGGCCATCCTACTTTCCCGATCCGCCCTGGCCATCCTACTTTCCCGATCCGCCCTGGCCATCCTACTTTCCCGATCCGCCCTGGCCATTCTACTTTCCCGATCCGCCCTGGCCATCCTACTTTCCCGATCCGCCCTGGCCATCCTACTTTCCCGATCCGCCCTGGCCATCCTACTTTCCCGATCCGCCCTGGCCATCCTAATTTCCCGATCCGCCCTGGCCATCCTACTTTCCCGATCCGTCATGACCATCCTACTGTTCCGATCCGTCATGACCATCCTACTTTCCCGATCCGTCCTGGCCATCATACTTTCCCGATCCGTCATGACCATCCTACTTTCCCGATCTATGAGATGTCACCCCCTCGCTGCCTTGCGGATAACCTATTTACGGGAAAGCTTCGGGAGGAAACTCTGAGGATAAATATGCATAATGTCTTGTCATTGGTCAAAGTCAGCTCAAGACGAGAGAGTGAGCTTGACAAAGGGTCCTCACTTTAACCCAAATCACTGGGCAAGTCACACAATTCAGCAGATAGAACCAAATGAAAAGATTGTCCACGCAGCTAAACAGAGAGTGTGGTCTTCATCATACGCAATGACGAACATCAGTATTTAGGACTGCGAGTGGTCCGCCGGGGTCCCTGTGTATGACAAAGACAGGAATACCACCGTTCCACTACATAAAGCATGTCGTAAAAGGCGAGTAACTGTATGGCATTGCATAACACCGATCTTTGTTAGGTGGTTTGTTAAGAGCAGCATAGATGGCGCCTGACAGGCTGCGGGTCTACTTTGCTCTAGTGTTTGAGTCTATTAAGATAGAATCGCACATTGGTTAGCCACTCTCCGTGGCATTTGTCCCAACGCAGCAGAATAATAAGCTGCTCGAGCCAAGCCTACTAAGAATGGCATCCTCCTCCTGGCTACATCCAGCTCACACAAGAGCTTGGACCTGCACATGGACATCTGCCCCTATAGAAGTATGTCGACTAAGATAGTACGTAAGGACTCTTATATATGTGTTTTCTGTTTGACTAGCGTAATAGTAGTTTCATTCTCATGGCTTAGGTACCGGCTTCGATACGTGCTATCGATATATTCCAGACAACTCAGCTGTAAATTGGTACCAAACTTTGACCCAGTACAATCAAATCTCCAAATTCCATCCTTGACAACCATGTTTGCTATGAGTTAAATTTAATTTTTGCTTTTAACGGCACTTATTTTATTTGAACATCGTCATCGATTCTGCCTTGAGAACAGACTGATCTCATGCATGGCTTGCCTCCAACCACATATCATTAATATCTTCCTTACCTTTTCTTAAATCCTCATCTTATACTGGCCTCCATTCATTTGCCTTCCTCTTTTCCTTCTACCTATATCACCATTTGGTCTTTGCGTATCTGGACGCTACTGGATTATCTGACCTTTCCCCACTTCTTACTTCCACCTGACCACTTCATCTCACCAATGCCTGTCATTTGGGATCCTGCACAAGACTTGCCGACTTTTCGGAAAATATTTTTATTTTGTATTCATCCATTGATATCCCACATTGATGTATTGACATCCCACATTGATGTATTGACATCCCACAATGATGTATTGACATCCCACATTTATGTATTGGCATCCCACATTGATGTATTGACATCCCACATTGATGTATTGACATCCCACATTGATGTATTGACATACCACATTGATGTATTGACATCCCACATTGATGTGTTGACATCCCCCATTTATGTATTGATATCCCACATTGATGTGTTGACATCTGCAATTTATGTATTGACATCCCCAATTGATGTATTGACATCCCCCGATTGATGTATTGATATCCCCCATTGATATATTCTTCCCTTCTTCTAAGATTCGCTAGTTCATTATTGTTGTTGTCCGTTGTCCCCGGTGAAGGCCTATTGGTCGAAACGTAGGTTTCGTTTATTTGTCTTTTTCTTCTGCGTTCGTTCTCAATCTCCCGCTACCAAGCCATGAACAGAGCTTTGCAAGTAGCAGGATGGTATCCGGAGAACGGAATGCGTTGTGTCGCTAGTTTACAGCTTGGGTGTGATATTTGCACCTTTCGGTCCGACACATCCGTCTTCGGTAGCGTTTCGTTTATGTTTTTGTCTACGACAATACTTATTTATAATTTGTTTCACTTTATATTTTTGTACTCAATACATTAAAAGTACAGCGACAGATTCGCGTTACTTTAAATTAATTTTATTTAATGAGAAGTTGCTACTCAAAATTAATTTAATGAACATGTATATTTTGTTTTAGGAAATTTCCTTCTCCATATCATATAGGCCAACTGCACAACTATTACAAATAGTAAACTGTTGTGCTAAATGCCAGTGTGTTACAACATTTCAATCTGCTCTACTTTGTGCTACTGTCACAATATATCTGGTCAAATCTTTCATACATCTTTAGGTTTGTAAAGGGGGGTGGTCTATCCGAGTTATATTTCCTGTTTCTTGATTATCCATATCATATTTCCTTGTTATACAGACAGTGTCCGAAAATAATATTTAAACTTTTTCAACATGAATAACTCGAACATAAATAAGACGAAGCATGATATTGTTTTTATGTCATATATCTTAAAGTTGGAGAGGAAGACCAACGTCTGGTCAGACAAAATATTCTGACCAAAACCCTCACCGCGGCTTTCTTGTAGCCCTCCCTGGAAATGGGCTGTTTTCTTGGCAGCCTAACGAGGTGAGGGATTGACGTGATCTCCATAGTAGTGAGCCTCACGCAGATGAAGCCAAGCATAGCACAACCACCTGGAGACCCCGGTCCATCTTCATCTTCACGCTCGGGATGTGAGAAAAGCTACTGCAACCCGTCACATAACATCCTTTTCATGGCACACAAAAGAGTAAACCTACTCATTGTGGGCATTCGAAACAATGAAATAACAGACAAAGTTAAAGGTGTTAAAAATGACCGTCATAGACAGCAGTACATCGCATTCAACGCCATGGAACAGATCAACAAACCTCAGAAACCACTGGGAGACCACTCACGTAATTCGAGACACCTATCTGGGTCGTCCACATTCCCAGTGTTTGGAGCAGGATGGGAATGTAGGGCTTACACTTTGATTGCATTAAAATGAGATGAACACTTCATATGCTCACACCTGCCTCACAAGAAACGTCAACACTATTTTGGGACACTCTGTATTTTACCAGTTAGACTGCGAGATAAACTAATAGTTTGTTTCCAGTAAATGTTCTACTTTGTTTGAAATTAACATTGTGTACTGACTTAATTTTGTTTAGTGGTTCCAGAAAAAGGTCTAGAGACTGGAGTAGAGTAATTGACACAAAACCAGTATGCCGTTAGGTACATGCAGTGAAGTCTAAACTCAATTTTTTTTAAGACTCTAACACAGTGCGGTCTAATCTCTGATCTCACAAAAAGTCTAACGAGGTGCTGTCTAAATTCATATCTTGTTATACTCTAAAAAACAACGCGGTCTAAATTCATATCTTGTTACACTCTATCACCGTGTACTCTAAACTTAAATCTTTGTCACGATCCAAGACAGTGAGGTCTAAACTCAAATCTTGTCATATTCTGCTACAAGCGCGATGTCGTACTCTCGGTTTGAATGAAGGCACTAAAAAACTTTATATATGATATATATATATATATCTATATATATATATATATATATATATATATATATATATATATATATAAAATATATATATATATGTAAATGATTCCCCCTGAACAATGAATACAATGATGATTATCACTGTAGAATAGCATGTAAAATATAAATACCAAAATTCAAAGCTATTCTCGATGAGAGATAGATCAGCCAAAAGTTTAGAAGCTGATCTGAAAGCCAAATATTGTAAAAAAAAAGGGTCGCAAATTGGATGTGGTCAACTGAGTTCTCCTCTGAGTGCTTCGGTTAATCAAATTGGCGTTCTTGTGGCCTTGTTAATAAACCTTAAGTGAGGTGAGATTACAGAGCAAAATAATGTATTCTGACAAATTAAATTCATCTTATATAATGCGGTCAAGTGGAATCATCCTTAAGCGAGGTACCAATTCTTACTGTTTTATATTAACATTATTTTCGTTGTTTTCCTAAGATGGGTTGCATTGCATTGTGTTATGCGCCTAATGACTAGTGCATCCAACTCAGCTCGACTTAATAAAAATACGTTTGCTGCTCATAAGGACACAGCCTTTCTTTTTTCATGAATCACAGCACAAACAAGTTTGAGTTGTGAGTCACGCAACTACCCCCCTTAACCCTATACTTTTTAAACTGAAGCTTCACACAATAGTGGCACACTTCGTATCATTCACATCCTCTTTTAACCTGGCTTTGAAGCTACATTCTGTATTATTCTAAATATAGCGTTGAAAATTAGAAAGTATGCGGCACATTACAATCACTTGAGGTTTCTCCGATAATAAATGACATACTGATCGAATTTATTCTCACGATTCCAAATATGTAAAAGGGGACAATCACTAAGTAGCATTAATTTTACTAATGACCTTTTAACAAGAGTCGAACAAGAAATTGTGTCTTTTTTCGACATAGTCCCCATGCTTGGCAATACACTTTGTCCACCTGTCCACTAGCTTGTAGATGTCCAACACACACTTGTCCACCTGTCCACTAGCTTGTAGATGTCCAACACACTTTGTCAACCTGTCCACCAGCTTGTAGATATTCAACACACTTTGTCCACCTGTCCACTAGCTTGTAGATGTCCAACACACGTTGTCAACCTGTCCACCAGCTTGTAGATGTCCAACACACTTTGTCCACCTATCCACTAGCTTGTAGATGTCCAACACACTTTTTCAACCTGTCCACTAGCTTGTAGATGTCCAACACACTTTGTCCACTAGCTTGTAGATATTCAACACACTTTGTCCACCTGTCCACTAGCTTGTAGATGTCCAACACACTGTGTAAACCTGCCCATCAGCTTGTGGATACCCAACACACTTTGTCCATCTGTCCACTTGCTTGCGGATGCTCTAGAAAAAAATATATTTTTGGTATGACCTTTAACCAATTTTGTACCGCCTCCATTACCTCATTGTCATCTACAAGCCTCAAACCTCTTACAGGAGTTCAAACAAGGAAAAGTCTGATGGCATCAAGCCAGGACTGTGTGTTGGATGTTTCAAAACCTCAAATTTTAGAGCACGAATTCTATCCACTGTATGCGCAGCCGTATGTGGGCGGGCGTTGTCGTGCTATACTCTTTTTGAAATAGTTCCCGGTGTTTCGATCGTATCGCGGGCTTCAACCTACTCCCTAGTATATCGCTGTATCGAGCACAAGTCACGGTTTCACCCTTCTCCTAGAAATGCACAATTATAGGCCCATTAATATCCCAAAAGATCACGACTTTCCCAGTGGAAGACTGTGTTTTGTCGTTTTTTTTCAGCCAGAGACAAGATTGAATCAATTGGATCAACTATCTCTATAGTTCGCGATGGTGCACCAATGGCTCTTCTTGTCACAAGTTTACGGAGTAAAATATACTCCTTTACGAGCATGACGGTCCAAAGGCTACTGACAAATCGCCTGTCGTGTACTCTGTGATCATCCGACAGCTGCCTTGGAACCTATCTGCTACACACTTTCCTATAGCCGAGGTCATCATGGTCAATTTTGTACGCAGCGCAGTGATTCATGTTGAAAGCTACGGCTATTTCATCAATAGTGACTTGCTGGTCGATATAAAGTTTCACTGTGTCAGTTGCCACGCTCGGTGGTGTCCTGAACCGTAGTTCATCAAGACAGGTTGTCCTCTGTTTTAAAACGTTTATACTCATTGATACACTCTCCTCTGACTCAAAACAACTGTCTGCACACTGAGCTTTCATTCTTCTGTAGATTTCAGAAGGTCTCCCACCTTCTGGCCACAAACAAACGAATAACGTCTCGATGTTCTCCCACGGTGTAAGTCGATAGTAGAGCTCGAAATCGAACCCCGACCGTCTGAACACGAGGCAAATGGCTTGACCACTTCGCCACAGAGACCCTCCTCTACGATACGAAATAAGAACTGAAGCTCTGTACATCGAAATCTTTCAATTATATCCCAGACAGCAGTGTTTGCTGTAGAAATAGCCTTGACCTTTTCCTAAATATTGTTTATGTGTTTCTTAAATTGTTAGTGTACATTTCACAATCTTGCATAACTGTACTTTCTATCATACATCGTTTGTGTATCTGCCGATTCTATCAGCAGTGCAAAATAACACAAGGAAGAATCTCGTTGCCGTGGCTCGACAATAATATAACAAGTTTCTTGTGGCCTTCCAATGTCACTTACCAGTATCCCCAGATACACCTTCTATGAGAAGACATACAACAGAACAATGTTTCACCTCGCATTCCCACACAATGAGTTATTTTTTGTCTACAATCTATTTATATCACAACCCGGAGGTAACTGAATAGCAAGCCCGGGTGCGTCTACCTCGAAACAATAAATGTAGAAGAGTCATTGGCGTGGAACGAGACGTGAGATAACAAGGTGGACGGAATACAAACCGGCAGAGATCCGATATTGAAAAGTAGCACGAACAAAAGGGAGTCTATTTTTACAGAGGTGAACAAACGACGTACATGCCAGAGAGATTGAGTGAGAGAGAGATAAATATAGTAAGAGAGAGAGAGTGAGAGGGAGAGATAGAGAGTGAGGGAGGGGGGACGTGAAAGGGGAAAAGGAGTGGGTCCTGTGGCAGACAGAAATATATATATACATGCTATTATTAGTCCAAGAACTTTGGAATGTAGGTTGGCAGGTGACGCAATATTCTTCCTTGTGTTCGTTATCGGTATTGACATCATGTGCTCCCAACGTCTTTCAACAAAGGTGAATGAGTCCGATGACAGTTGCTCGGCGTCACACGCTAGAGACAGCCTGTGATTGTGTCACATTTTTTGTGAGGTAGGCGACCCACTGTTTGAGGTAAAGTGACATGGTGTGGCGACATGGTGTGAGGTAAGGTGACATGGTGTGAGGACATGGTGTGAGGTAAGGTGACATGGTGTGGGGTAAGGTCACATGGCGTGGTGATATGGAATGAGAGTTGACATGGTGTGAGGTAGTGTTGTGGTGATATGGAGTGAGGTCTGATGGTGTGGTGATATGGAGTGAGGTCTGACATGGTCTGGTGATATTATGTGAGAGATGACATGGTGTGAGGTAGTATGACAGGGTGTGGTGATTTGAAGTGGGAGCTGACATGGTGTGGTGATATGAAGTGGGAGCTGACATGGTGTGGTTATATGGAGTGGGAGCTGACATGGTGTGGTAATATTATGTGAGATATAACATAATGTGAGGTAGAATGACAAGGTGTGGTGATATGGAGTGAGAGCTGACATGGTGTGGTGATATGGTATGAAAGGTTGAGATGGTGTGAGGTAGTATGCCATGGTGTGGTGATATGGTGTGAGATAGTATGACATTGTCTGGGGTAGTGTGCTATGGTGTGAGGTAGAATGCTGCAGTCACAATGACATAGAACTGACATTGAAATACAGCTTATTGAGTTGTCTGCTCTAGCTTTACTAAATATATCGCAAAAGCGGACATTTTGTTTAACGTTGTGAATTCGGCATTCGATTCTCATCACAATCTCATTTTCATTAAAAGAGATTGTCACAGAAAGTTAAATTAATTCACACAGGATTACACGAGCGAGTTGCTAAACTAGGTCAGGTCACGGTTACCGTAGATCAACAAATGGTTTGTTGCCATTTTTAACGAAGTGGTGTCATATTATTTTAGCACATTGTTAAAAAGTAAGGAGACAGAAATAACGCTTTTGCAATAATGTATCTCTTAATGGCAGATCGTTGTGTTTTAAGTTGATGTAGTTTAATTTTTCATTAAAGTAGCTCCTCATTTGATTCCACATCAGCTGTTCATACATGCTACAGATTATATAATCGTGTATTCTGTGTTTATTTATTTAATGCAAATTCTGCTCTGTCAATTCAAACTAATATATATTCTATAGCATGCAAGAATTGCAATAGTATATAGTTAGTGTAAGTTGCTACAAAAACATAGTTATTGATTAATGTCTTTAGCATGTTTTCAGTTTAGTGTCATTAGTGGAGGAGTGTACCTTAAATGAAAAATCCACCCCATAACATGAGCACAATTATATCGCCTCTTTAAACGTGTAGCTTATGTAACTCACTATGAACTTTTAGAAAACTACAAATGTAATTACAAAACATATGCAGCTATTCCCAGTTATATTTAGTGATACGGATCGATTCATTGAATTAGTACTAGCATGAGCCAGTGTAGTGTACACATTATACAGATAATTTATTCTATTATTTTTTTAGCCGACAATCATAATGATTTGAATAACAGACATTCAGCTAGCGTTTGCGGGAAAAGTGTTTAAAATGTAGCAAATTTTAGTAGGAACCTATGGAGTTATTTAATCCTGCCATAAATAGTGGTGTCTGCTTGGAATGCATTGCCAGTGGAGGTAGTGGAGGCAGGAACAGTTAATGCATTTAAGAATAAACTGGATGCGCATAGCTTTTAGAGCAAGGTGATGTAAATGTGACTGGTTGTATACAGACTCTGCAGGGTCTTCTAAACCAGTATAAAGACGTTAAGTTAAGTTAAGTTAAGTAATTACAAATGACTTCAGTATGGACATTTAAAAGTAAAATTGGTTGTTCGTCTGCAAAATAAAACATAATTTATAATCCCAAATTGTTATAAAATGTAGCTTCTTCTAATCTTTAAGTGTAAATGTATTTAATTTAGCCTTGAAGTTAAGGGATATTTTTGCACAGAATAAGTTTGATGTGAGATATAACAACAATATAGAGCTGCAAACTTCACCCCTGACTGATTAATATAAATGTGGGAGGCCTTTTACAGTAGCTGGTAAGAAGAAAAGAGCAGCAGCATTAAAAACCAATTAATGAATTAAAATGTGTCATTACTACTACACTGTTACTTCATGTTTGTTCAAATGTGAGCCCACAATAGTTCCTTGTATTAAAAATAGAAAGTCTAGTATTGCACATACGATTTTGTATGTGAAATGGCAGGTGAAATTTGTAATAATATAATACATAATCTGACATTTCACTCAATATTATCAATTGAGTGTGCGTGTTTTATGTGATATATCATCATCATTTGATTGATCAGTCCGGAGGCTGGTTGTAAGGTTGTCTGCGTATGTCTCTCCATTTGACTCTATCCTCTGGTTGATCAGTCCGGAGACTGGTTGTAAGGTTGTCTGAGTATGTCTCTCCATTTGACTCTATCCTCCGGTTGATCAGATCAGAGTCTGGTTGTAAGGTTGTCTGAGCATGTTTCTCCATTTGACGCTATCCTGTGGTTGATCAGTCCGGGAGGCTGGTTGTAAGGTTGAGTATGTCTCTCCATTTGACTCTACCCTCTGGTTGATCAGTCCGGGAGGCTGGTTGTAAGGTTGAGTATGTCTCTCCATTTGACCCTACCCTCTGGTTGATCAGTCCGGGAGGCTGGTTGTAAGGTTGTCTGAGTATGTCTTTCCATTTAACCCTATCCTCTGCAATTCTCTTCATTACAGCATAAGTTCATACTTTCATGTCCCTGCATGTCTGAGATGTAAAGGAGAGTCTTTGTATGGCTCGGTCTCTTCTTCCCTTGAATCTTGCCGCTAGTATCTTCCGTAGAAGACTTTCATGTCTCATATTGTGACCCAGCCAACTCAACCGATGTTTTTGTATCATATGTAATATTTATCTTTGTGCGATCACTTCAGTGAGTACATTGCCATTGGATCTTCTTTCTGTGCAACTTACTCTTTCAATTCTGCGGTAGCACCACATTTCAAACACTTCCAAGCTTTTTTTTTTGTCCTTCTTTGCTAGAGTCCATGTTTCAGCCCAAGACAGTCCAAATGACCATATATGAGTGCCGATTATTTCTTTGCCTCAGCTTTATCCTGATATTCTTTGAGGTTAACAATTTATGTTTTTCTTTGAAACTCTTTGTTTGCCATTGCAATCCTTATCTAAATGTCTTTCTCGTTGGGGACATCTTCTGTTATTGTTTGTCCCAATTAAGTAAACTTCTGTACTTCTTCGATTATTTCTCCATTGACGAATATATTTAATTGCCTATGTTGCCCGGATATTACCAAAGTCTTTGTCTTCGATGTGTTTATTTTCATGCCAAAATCGTTGTCTTTGGAATATATTTTTTCAAGCAGCGCTCACTATAGCTTGGTCATCGGTAAATTTTATGGTATTAACTTTCATACCATTAACTTTCATACCATTAACTTTCATACCTTTATTACAACTCCGCATAACTTTGGCCATCATCATCTCAAAATATTTGTTATAGACACTCGGTGAAAGTAAGCACCCTGTCGTATCCCCTGTCTTATCGAAACTGAATCCGTAAGACCTGTAATTGAAATAATCGACTCTTGATTTTCATACAGGTTCTGGATTAACATAATGTAGGTCTTTCTATACCTATTTGTTGCAGAACGTTGAATAGTTTGATACATTGGACTCGATCAAGGGCTTTCTCGTAGAAAATAAAACAGATAAATCGTGGTCGTCCTTGATCGATCATTCTTTCTGCGAGAAGCCGCAATGATTCGATGGCAATCCGTGTACCTCTGGCCTGGCGAAATCCAAAACTGGTTATCTTTCAGTACCTCTATATTTTCATCAGTTGTCATCTGAATAATCTTCTAAAGAATTTTAGATTCATGCTTAATCAAAATTATCGTTCGGAATTGACCGCACTCTATTGCATAGCAGAGAACACATTTTCAAAACATGTGCGTCGCTCTTATTTATTTTTATTAAAATTAAATGTGTACACATGTGAATAAATCAATTATATTACATTTAGTAATTACATACTCCAGTTACATACATTTAATTTATTGTTTGTGACATTGTCCTGATAAAACTGTATCCATTTAAGATTACCGACGATTTTATAAGGGACAAACTTATTTTTCCATTACATAATTTTGTTAAAGTATTTTGTATCTAAATATAATGATACATATTCAGACGTCAACTTCTAATATTAAGCCCCACCAAAGGAAAAAAGTTTATGCAATTGCTTGCATCGCACTACCAGTCTTCAAGAGACGTGTGACATCAGAAGTCGAAAGGAAAGAACAGTCCTGCCATCAGAGATACCCCATTTTATATATAATTCACAGGATGGGGCTACTGAAACCAAAGAGATGTGTCCTTCAAACTGTGTAGTTAACGGACCAGAAACTTCTGAATAACTGCAACGAAAAATAATGTCCAGAAATGTTGAGGAATAGATGAGATAAAAAAGTGAACCTGCGACTAGTCATAATATGCCAGACTGAGTAGGGATAGCTGTAATCAGTTTAAGAACGGGTGTGTCCAGGTGTAGATCAAACTTGAAAAAAATTCGGATATGCGATGTTCGCTAATGTGGAGCCATACAAGTTCCCAAACTTTTGGAGAACTGTCCAAGAATGCAAAACCCATGTTCTTTGGCAGATATCATGGCTGCAAAGGAAAGAAGTCCTTGTCCAATACTTTTTAAGGTTGGCAGACACGGAAAGTAAGTAGGTAACTATAAAATAAGTAATAGGTAACTATATAACAATAATAATAATAATAATACTGTTTGCCTAGTCATCTAAGGCCTATTGCGTCGGTCGACCACTACCATGTCCAGATGATGTAGCTTGTAGCCAAATCTCATCCAGTGCTGAAAGAGAGACTGCTTGTCGGAAACATGTAGAGCGTGTGCGGCCCTCTCACGTCTCCAGCTGACCAGAGGGAGACAGTTGTTTCACGTAGCTGATTAACCATGATCTGGTGAGCTAGATCTTCCTGGTCCAGTCGGATCACATGCCTGAACACACACAGGCAGGAGCAGGCAAGAGTGTTCGAGATGGAATGAAAACTCTTCATTGTAAAGACGTCAATAGTGCGGACAATATCAATCAACCGATACCGAGGATGCGTCGATGGTTGTCAGGTTAGGTCAGGTCATCCCGCAACCGGTAAGGTCGTTGGGACGCACATGAAGACATCATAAGAACGACACGCCACCCTTCTCTGTCTGTGACTCTTCTGGTCGGAAATTGGTCCATTATTTTATGTTGTCCTCCCATATCTTTTTGAGGCGGCCTTTTCTTCGTCTGCCATGCACCTTTCCGTGGAGGATTGTATTTGCAAGACTATTTGATTTGGATATGTGACCGTACCAAGCGAGTTTCCTTCTTTTGACAGTTGCCAAGAGATCTTCAAAAGGCCCTGTTGCTGTTGTAATTCTATCTGGTATTTCCTCATTTGTAACTCGATCTTTGTACGTGACGTTTAAAAGTCTTCGGAAACATCCCATCTCCAAGGCCTGTATCCTTCGTTGAAGGTCAGCTGCAACTGTCCATGTCTCACACGCATAGAGGAATATTGACAGGACCAGTGTACGCATTAATCTGATTTTCGTGCGTAGTGCTAACCGTTTATCTTGTCAGATTTTGTTAACCCGTGCAAGTGCCGCTATTGTCTGTGCTATTCTAGCCAACACTTCACATTTTGATCCTTCTTCACTGACAATCGAGCAAATATATTTAAAACGGTCAACAACTTCGAGTTCCTGACCGCTAGCTTTTATCCTGCTGTTGAAGCCCTTGGCGTTGTTGTTCATTAATTTTGTCTTTCCAGCGTTTATCTCCATACCATAGTCAAGAGCTGTTTCATCGAGTCTTCTGACCCATTCCTGGAGTTCTGCTTCTGAACCCGCCAACCCGGCGATATCATCTGCAAAACGACGGTTTGTAATCGTTCGGCCCCCTATCTTGACAGTACCAACGTGACCTCCAAGTGCCTCACTCATAATTCTCTCAATGAATATATACGCTGGTTGCGTATGTGAAAAGCATCGAGTTTTAATATGTACTACAGTGGAGTCCAAGTCTTCGATCATTTGGTAGTAAAGGAATCCCACACGATTGCTAGATTCGTTCGTATTTTTAATCCCAGAGAGTCTAACTATATATGGTCATTAACATGAGATAGCTTAAGGACTGCTGTGACATATTCGTAGGTTATGAAGTAAAATGTTTCGGTGTGAAGTGGTGTGACATGGTGTGAGGTAAGGTCACTTGGTGTGAGGTAGGGTCACATGGTGTGAGGTAGGAAGACGTGGTGTGAGGTAGGAGGACAATGTGTGAGGTAGGAGGACAATGTGTGAGGTACGGTCACATGGTGTGAGGTAGGAGGTCAATGTGTCAGGTAGAGTCACATGGTGTGAGGTAGGAAGACAATGTGTGAGGTAGGAGGACAATGTGTGAGGTAGGGTCACATGGTGTGCGGTAGGAGGACAATGTGTGAGGTAGGAGGACTTGGTGTGAGGTAGGAGGACAATGTGTGAGGTAGGGGGACAATGTGTGAGGCAGGAGGACAATGTGTGAGGTAGGGTCACATAGTGTGAGGTAGGAGGACAATGTGTGAGTTAGGAGGACAATGTGTGAGGTAGGGTCACATGGTGTGAGGTAGGGTCACATGGTGTGAGGTAGGAGGACAATGTGTGAGGTAGGGTCCCACGGTGTGAGGTAGGGTCACATGGTGTGAGGTAGGAGGACAATGTGTGAGGTAGGGTCACATGGTGTGAGGTAGGGTCACATGGTGTGAGATAGGGTCACATGTTGTGAAGTAGTGTGACATGGTGTGAGGATGGGGAACATACAAATTGTACCCTGTTTGTTGTGTCTTTACCGATTGAGAGACATGGATGAGTTCCCAACTACGGAGAACAGAGAAATGTACCGTGTTTGTTGTGCTATCCGAGATTGGTGATCTATAGGCTCTGGCACCCGAACGTTCCTTGTGTTTGTACTTTTAGTAAATATACCAAATGGCATTCCATACCTTCATATTGTGCTTAATCTACTCTCTAGTTCTGCACCATGGAATAAGTCAAATGTCCTTGCACGTACTTGTAAGTCGCTGGATCTTTTAACATAACGAGTATGGAAAGTTCTAGTAACCCGGCTATCATTGTAATAAGTGTAATTTAATCCAAACTGAACCACATTGTGCTGTTATTGTTTTATATTTTGCAAGAAATCTTGTGTCGCTGTTGTAAAATTATGTTCAAGCATCCATATCCCCCACATTTGATATAGTCCTTTCATATTTTGGAAGATTTTTTGCAGGATGTATAAAATGCTTTTGCCTTCACCTCGTCCATGCTGGAGGTATAATGCCTTTGCCTTCACCTCGTCCATGCTGGAGGTCTAATGCCTTTGCCTTCACCTGGTCCATGCTGGAGGTATAATGCCTTTGCCTTCACCTCGTCCATGCTGGAGGTCTAATGACTTTGCCTTCACCCTGTTATCTCACTGTTGTGGGATATTTCCATTGCGCCTGTATCGCCACATCCACCCCATTCTTTCTCAGATGAAAATTATTTTTGGACAAATATTTGTAAGCACAGCCTCTTATAGTTCTGCCAATGGGATTTGGTTCTCTAATAGGACATCTATTTTTAGCACAGCCTCTTATAGCTCTGTCAATGGAATTTGGTTCTCTAATAGGACATCTATTTTTAGCACAGCCTCTGAAGCTCTACCAATGAGATTCCATTCTCCAATAGGACATCTATTTATAGAACAGCTTCCTGTAGCTCTACCAATGAGATCCGTTCTCTTATATTATATTCAGGTTACTTCTGCAGGTTCGTTTTGACCTATATCCTGTGGTTTCCAGTAAAAGGCATGTCTCATTCTAAAATGTAGTGTCTTCCTGATCTATAATCACGTATAGAATTCATTTATCAAATTATAAACAATCCAGTAGATGCTCATCTAAAAAAATTAATTGAATGTCGCAGAAAATAATAAGAGAATAACAAAGACAAGGAATAGAGGAAAGCAAAGAAGCAGATAAATGTTTACACTTAAAAAAGTGCAGTTTGCAGATTAGGTAGAAATGTATTTATAGGGTATGGTTCTTAAATATAAAATAACTCGATAGAGATGTTCGTCTACATTTCAACGTTTGCAATTGCACAGTCGCACGAGGCATGCGTGAGTAGCGTAATGTTGCATATATAACTCAAATGGAATTGGAAACTCATCTTACAATATGTGTATTTGCATTTGGCACAATAATTATATTTGTAAGAAGCTTTGCGGCGATAGAGTTTATTATTTCAGTGCATTTGTGCATTTGATGAAAGTTTGAAATAATGACGCTTATTGTCTGTAGCCTTTATGTTCTATTACCTGCCATTTCCAAGAACAAAACAGCAACACATATTTCTCGGAATATTTATATTTGAATCACACAAGGAAAATACACAAAATGTGACAAAAAGTCCAGAAATACTCATATTGAATCCTTCATCTGAATTCGATCTCCCACCCTGCCCCCACCAGCAAACCGCTTTGCGCTCAACCCGTCCACATATCCCCCCCCCCTCCACCATAACACCATTCTCTTTCCTCAACACACGATTTTCTTCACTTTCAACCCGCCCATCGTTTTCCTACAATTTGTATTACCCCTCACCCCGTTCATCTATTCCCTGTCTCAATTTGGCAATTGCAACGCCCATCTCGTATCTCCCCAATTGGTCACCTCTTATCTCCCTAATACGCTATTTCTTATCTCACCAACATCGACTCTTATATCCCCAACTGACCATCTCTTATCTCCCCAACACTTTCATCTCTTATCTCCCCAACACGCCATCTCTGTCAATTCCAACATGCTCTCTCTTATCTCCTCTCCTGGCCATCTCTTATCTCCCCAACACGTCATCTCTTATCTCCCTAACACACCATCTCTTATCTCCCCAACACGTCATCTCTTATCTCCCCAACATGCCATCTCTAATCTCCCCAACAGGCATTCTTTTATCTCTCTACACGCCATCTCTTATCACTCCAACATGATATCTCTTATCTCCCCAACACACCATCTCTTATCGCCCCAACACGTCATCTCTTATCTCCCCAACATGCTATCTCTAATCTCCCCAACAGGCATTCTCTTATCTCTCTACACGCCATCTCTTATCACTCCAACATGATATCTCTTATCACCCCAATACGCCATCTCTTATCTCCCCAACACGCCATATCCTTCCCTTCCAACACGCCATCTCGTATCTCCCCCAACATGCGATCTTTTATCTCCCCAACACGCATTCTCTTATCTCTCTACGCGCCATCTCTTTTCACTCCAACATGATATCTCTTATCTTCCCAACACGCCATCTCTTATCTCCCCAACACACCATCTCTTATCTCCCCAACACGCCATCTCTTATCTCCCCAACACACCATCTCTTATCTCCCCAACACGCCATCTCTTATCTCCTCAACACACCATCTCTTATCTCCCCAACACGCCATCTCTTATATCCCCAACACGCCATCTCGTATCTCCCCCAATACACCATCTCTTATCACCCCAACACGCCAATTCCTCTACAAATACCCACCCCTCCCTCCCAGCCCTATCAGAACTAGTCCGTCACTTGTCCATCAACCCACCAATTGCCTTGTCCATTTTTTATCTTGTCACTCCATTCATCACACGTCCATCTTCCGTACTCTCTCTCATCTCCGTCAACTCGTCAACCCCTTCTCATTCCAAACACCACATAAACCTCGCCATTACATTCCCACTCCCACCCCTCCACATGTCTTCTACCACCTTCGCGAAATCGTTAACACCCCCCCCCCCCTCCCCCAATCCACCCGTCCCTGACAACTAAGTTACTTTTCTCCCCCAACCCTCCCACCTCTCCGCCCACCATCCTCTCTGTTTATTTAAGTTTAGCAAAACACAGAGCGACCCCCCTTCCCTGGCTCCGCACTCGCGATGGACGCAAGTTAAGTCTAGAATTACCATCCCTATCTATAATAATTTTTCAAGGACTTACTATGCAATTCATGTTTGAATGTTAATTCAGCGTGTCGTGTAACTTAGTCAAGCCTACAATTTGCTCAAGGTGTGTAACGGGAATTCAACGTGCAATGTGCGCATTCTTCGAGCGCATGCGCACCGCGCATAGAATTGGGTCGTTGGGTCACAGTTCATATTACCCTTAGAATGACCGTTGTCATGTCCTTCCATACAAATGACATTTGTCACCGATATTAGTCAACTGTCTAATAGCGGGTGCGCTTGGTTTTAGTATGAAGTATCTGGAATAAAATGATATTAAATATTCCATAAACTATTGTTTTTACTTTATATAACTTTTAAAATCCTTTTTAAAGCGTTTCAAAAAGTAGTTCCTATTTCTCCATTCTTGTCGGGCATCTTCATCAGTTATGTCTTACAGCTATCACGTATCTATGGGACAGCGAAGACTCGTCACGTATTTGGGTAAATCTATGCCTGAGAAAAAAAAACGTGTTTTCTCAATGAAATCGACCAGTGTATCTATAAATCTAAATCAGCAGTCAGGTCCTAATATCTGACACAAATACATAAATACATGGAACTCAGTGATAAATAGATTAATAACAAAAACATATGCATATGTTATCAACATATATATACCGTATGTGATAGCCAGATTATGCATCTACTGAGCGACAGTTGTTGCAAACATAACACCAACGGGTGTAGAAACATTTGTTCGATATCCACAATATGCTACATTGACTTCTGAACCCCTTTGATAGCGAGTTATTCACGCTCGTATTCTCCGCATGATATAACATTTAGGGAGCTTATTGTTTTTAATAAAGCTTCCTTCATACCCTCTAGTGTTATCCCACGCAGGGATGTTTGCAATGGTTAAGTTGTTTATGCGAGAGACATAAGCATTGCTGGAATACTTTATTATTCAAATTCAATAAAACCGATCAGTTTTTTTCCGTTAATTGCCCATTCGCAGACCTCTTGTTATGCAAATCTTTCTGATCGGTCTTTAGAAAGTGTCGTTCCGTGTCTTCCCTGGTTTCGCTCTAAAACTTTAATTTGGCTATTAGTAAAATATTGTGTGGGTGGTTTCCTTTTTGCAGCATAATGGCAGAGGGAAGGTGCCGTTCTGGAGCTCCCAGCCTCCAGACTTTCCCCGTTAACATTTAGCCTACCCAGGAGTACAGGGTATTATCTCTGTCTCTGACTGTGCTGGTAACAGCTAAGCTGTCATGTGGGAGATCTTGCAATTGGGCGTTTCCCAACATCACCTCTCGGAGATGTGTTACTATCGATGCTAAATATTACATGACGTTAAATATCAACTGTTGTAGCGTATAAACTAAAATATCTATTAGTGCTCGGCTACAATGTCTACGTGCAGTTCAGCAAGACGTAATAATACTTGTTTACTGTTATCAAACTTTACAGCACCGATTTTTATAACAAATAAAGAGACAAGTGAAATGGTTTATATCTGATACTGCTGTAGTGATAAATGCTGCTGTTATTATCAAAGCTGCTCGGACAAAGTACTTCAAACTTGACAAACTGTCTCTGTAACAGTTTATAGTGACTTTATTACATTCGTGGCGGGCTGATGTAACCGGACACGGGTCCTACTCGCATTTATAATTCGTGACTTGCTGAGGTAATCGGTCATCCATCCTCCTCGTTGTTACATTCCGTGGCTTGCTGAAGTAACCGGACATCGATCTTACTCTATGTTACATTCAGTGACGTGCTGGGGTAATCGGACGTGAGGCCTACTCGTTGTTACGTCCCGTAGGCAGACATGGGTCGTACTCCCTGTAATGCAACGTAAGACTTCGCCGCAACAGGCTCGCTACTACGAGGCACACAGTGTCGATCTCCAATTCGTTGGCCAGGCCGGTGTTATAAACATGCTTCCGTTTGAACGTCGTGGGCGTGAAGTGAGGGCATCAGTGACGTGACATCATTTCAGCCTTTGCAGCGATTGATCAATAAAGTCAGCAGATCACAAATGGAGAGCTGCGTTTGATGGTACCAAATAATACGAGGCTAATCAGTCAGATGAACGAGGCATCTTAACATAATAGAGTGTTGAAATAAGCACTTAATTGGATCAGACACACAACAGGCGTTAGAGCAGCATATACTTACAACAAGAGGTAAACATGAAAGAAGTTCTAAAGAAGGCGATTTTGGCAGGAATGAAGTGTTAAAGACTATTGCACTAGTTCTCAATTTTTTGTCAGAGATGTATTAACCAGTTGCCTGATATCCTGACCTGCCCTCCCCAAAAGTAAAGTAAGCAAAGTAACAATTCACAGCTGCCTAGAGTTAAACGCGTTCCTGGCGAGGAACTAACCTGTTGTATTTGTGGCGAAAAACAAGATCAATAACCATTCAGACGCTCATATTTTAATCAATTTCGATAAAAAGCTTAACACGTACATTTCTTCACGAAAACCACCGGATCTACAGCTATTATTTTATTATTATTATTATTAGCTATACATTACTATGTTGTGTGACGTATGACGGCCAATCATAAGTAGTTTTCAGTATCCTTCACTAGAACTCATGGGGCTGGACTTCTGGAATTCAATCAGGCATGTCAGTGTCGGATACCAGATAGTCAATAGCTGTCCTTTTATTCTACAAATCTATCTGGTCGGATCTTAGAAGGGGCTGCCTCGTGTCTTCCCTGTTTTGCCTTTCAAACTTCCGTTTGACTATTAGTAGTAAGTTTGTGAGGGTTTCCTTCTTGTGCTTTACTTGACGTTGGGATGATGCGGCTCTGGGGTTTCTATCTTTCATTATCTTCCCTGCTGACAACAGGCATACCCAGCAGCATTAGGTTTTCCATTCTGTTTATGATGATGCTTGAAAACAGTCATATGTCATTGTGTGAGATCTGTGTATTGGACATCACCCACAGGAGGTAGATCAATAGCGATGGCCCAGCCTTAATGTCCACTAAAATATGTGTAGAAGAACCATGTATCTATTATTATAACATTTCATCCGTTTTTCCTAATACAAATATGTCCGGATCCTTGCGTGAACGTGATACTGTCATTATTTGCCAGTACTCTAAAAGACGAGTTTACATACTACGTAATAAAGAGAATTTGCAATGGTAAAGAATACATTTAACAGCACGATGTAAACACGTATGTCCAAGCAGATATTTTAGAACTCAAGAATGAGAATCATTAAATGCTATGTGCATTCAATTTTATTGTTGTAAGTAGAAACCTGGACTATGATCAGACAAATTTAGAAGAATATGCCCCTTTGAAATGTTGGTATTCTGAAGACTGGAACGAGTTTCTTGGAAGGATAGGAAAAAAATACTGAGGTTCTAGAACAACTCAAGGTGGATACGATACTTCTGAAAGAAATAAAAATTAAATATTTTGGTACTGTCAAGCGACAGGACAGTCTGCTGAAAGTTATATTGGAGGGAAGAGCGAATGGCAATGTAGCCAAAAGGTGGCAGAGATAAAAATGGATATACAACAAGAAGATGTGTCTGGACACAGTTTGGCTGTGTGTACCGACCAGGCACGGTGAAGAGACAGCTGGACATCTATTACCGTCAACCTCTGATGCGGAGACGGCACTTGATGAGGATGGTGAATAGTAAAACAATAGACACATACAAAGAATAAAATTAGCAGTTAGGTGTAAATATATAGTTTATTTTATGTAAATCGGTCGACCTTAAGTAATAGGAATCGCTGGTGATCGTCAGTTAAGCAAGTATAGTATTAATAAATTATATGGACAACAACGAATCCAGATTGGAGATATGCTTATCTGCTTGTCCAACCAAGAACATTAGAGGTATTAATAGGAATTTCATCATTCGGGTATAAAGTTGTTGCAGGTGTCTTTGCATACTGACTTGTTGTTGCAAGTGTGTTTGCATACTGATTTGAAATATTTTTTTTTAAATTTTTAATTTTTTAATTTTTTTTGCGTTCGCCTTATTTTATTTATTCCCCAAGGCGTGTGTGCGTTACACTGTGGCTTTTATTTTGCTCCTGTCGGCCCAGTGCATCCGACTTCAGCATGCATTTTATGTAAGGGTCTGCTTCCTCCTGCATTTTCTAAGGGTTTGCTTCCCCGAGGTAACGGCCGGTGCTGTGATGGGGATCGAACCCAGCACCTTCTGGTTGTGAGCCGTGCCACTTAACCACTAGGCCACGCCGTCCCGGATTTGAAATATGATAAGACCTACTTGTGGAGCCAACAACAAAAAACAAATGTGGCAGATGTAAACAAAAGGTAAAGATGCTAGCTTTTCAAGAAGCGAAGGCGCGATTCGGGGATATTTCGAATCTCAGAAGTTTCAAGTGTCCCCTGATCTTATAGAACGTGGATCTAGCGCCTAGTCATATCCAAGATTGACGAAACAAATCGGAAATCCCACGTGCACCCAGTGAACGTAAAAGAATCATTGATAGCTGAAAATCGTAGGCTAGCAAACCGCTTTTGGGGTAAAAATCTAAAAGTAATGGAATTCATATCCTTTACGCAACGTATCTCCCTTAAGGCCTAATAAAAATTGCAACAACGGTAAAAAACAACCTACTATGGATAGCCTTCAGGAGGCATTAATACACCTGTTTGATCACCAGACTTAAAAATAAATAAATACGAAGTAATTTGATTATTTAATGTCTCTCCTAGTTGCACAAACTTTCTTCTGTGCTTTGGAATCTCTTTCAAGTAATTTATTGATCGTTACAAGAACTAAATACATTTAACAGGCGTGCAGCCATCGAGATGATGTTCATAGCGCGGCAATGAAAGGAATGTTACAGCGACTTCACATTTAGCACATTTCTACCATGTCTATTAACACAGACGCTGAAACGGTAGACATAACAAAATGCTATAGTTTGCTATCACCGGTAACACAGATTTTCTGTGTGGTCGAATGATTCTAAGGTATTCATTTCCAACTTTCTGAATAGGAATGACAAATAGATGACATAATTATAGGATAGTAAAGAGATTAACGTTTTCGGTGCAGACAGAGAGAAAGGGTTCTAACACTCGATGTAAGTAGGTAGAGAATCATTTATTGTAGATATACAGATGGTATTACGTTATTGTAGTAAGACAGGACGGAATAACTTCAGGTAGATAGACACACTAGATTAACTTACTATAGATGGATAATTGGATAAATTTACTGTGAGTAGGTACAGAATGGATTAACTTACTGTAGGTGGGCATATACGCTTAGCTTACAGTAGATAGAGAAACAGGGTTTAAGTAAAAAATGTAAGCAAAGTGATGGGACTTACTAGCTGGGAGTAGAGAGATTGAATTTACTAGCTATAAGTAGAAAGATTGAGTTTACTAACTCTATATCGAGAGATTGCATGAACTTATTGTAGGGAAAGATATTGTATTAACTTACAGTAAAACCGGGAATGCCAAACTATGCCCCATGGGCCACTAGTCACTTGCCGGACTAATTAATCGTGTCCCGAGAACTTTCAGTGGACAAAATATGTGTTTATAGTAATCATATATATATATATATGCCAGAAAGAGTGCAGCAACTTCCACACAACCTATCGGTTAAGTTGAAAAGCTCATATCCTCTGTTAGACTTGTTACTTTCTAGTTCTAATTTTTAAAAGAAAATTACGCTCAAGTTTCTTGACATTTTTAGAAACTGAGGAATATATTTATTTTTGCAGACATTTGGCGTTTACTCAATCAGTCAGATATAATTGGATCTCGATTATTAATGATTTATATTAATATTTTCCAAATAATTGTTATTGTGTTCTCTGAATGTTGCAAATTTGAAAAGAACTAGTACATTTAAAATGGTGGGTAATAGCAAAATCGTGTATATTTTGACGTTATTTGCAAAATCAAATAAACGTTGACTAATTTACACGTCTTTATGAAAACTGATGGAAATCCTGCATATTTAATATGTCAGGAATCATTATGGGGATTCCGTTGCGAAGTGGTTAAGCCGTCGGCCTCGTGATCAAGTGGTGTGGGTTCGACTCCGGCCTCCGCCGTCTTTTTCACGTGTGCTAGATGCGGAGTCCCATGCATCTCGTAGTCGCCGCCTAGTCGTCTTGTCCTTGACTTGCTACTGGAGTCGGGCGGTACGAGACGGGAGAGTGAGGATAAAAAGTAGCGCAGTTAATCCTCCCTAAAAATAGCGCTAGCAAAATTAATTATGCCATCATCGTCTACGATGGACGGCGGCGGCGGCTACACGCTCCTATCTACCTTTCTGTAAAAAAAGTACCCGGTTTATTGTTAGAGATGGTAATATGATGGGGCAGAAGGAAACTGATCACGCGACATCCAAGAAGATGTACGATCCACTGCAGTGGATGTTCTGCATACGTTTTTATCTTATCTGACAGATTGCAAGCCACATGCATGACCCTCGTTAGTAGCCGATTCCGAGATGCGTGAACGGTTGACATTGATTGTATCTTTATCTACTTATTCCCTATATTGGACACACACAGAAGTAGAACCAGTTCTAAAAAAATGGACAGAAATTGCAAAACGCAATTATCTACAAATAAGTTAAACTTGAGATTACACGTGTCTTTACTGACACGTCAATGGATGAGCGTTACACTGGCAACTCAGAATGTATGACGTCATATAGTCCATCCAATTTGATTGGATTGGAACATTGACTGTCACCAATCCCCAACGCTTGACTCACAAGATTCCCAACACTGACACTCCATATCAGAGATTCCCAACCGGTTAGCTGCCAGCTTTCAGAAGAGTGTAGTGATATATTAAGTTTATAATACCCCAGTGTAATATAGCACTTTTTGTTAATTAGTGTGAAGAATTAATTTGTTTCAGTATTGCATAATAAATTAATATGCCGCGGAACAATTTATTTGAGCACAGTGTGACTAGCACTAGTAAATATTGAGAGTCACTGCTTATATCAATATTGACATGATTTTTTACAGCGAACGTCTAAAGCCAAACATGGTCACGTAGCTAGCATTCATGGACTGAAGGGTAAGAAAGCAAGGTAGACATAGATGGTTAGAAAGAAGGATCTAAAAATAACTATTAACTACTAGAAAAATCACAGACGAAATGGGTGGGTAAAGATAACAAAAAAAATTATGGGATGGCTTGACTACAGGGATTTTAAACAAAAGAGCAGGTGTTTGAAGTGGGCATGACCAGTAGGGTTACACAATGGCAAAGGCGTCGGGACACACACACACACACACACACAAACACACATACATACACGCACACACATACATACATAAAAGCATACAGACACACTTACATACCTACAAACATACACACACACGCACACATACCTACAAACATACACACATACGCATACATACCTACAAACACACACACACATACACACACACATACATACCCACATACATACCCACATACATACACGCACACATACATATATACACATAATACATATATACATACAACCCTGGGAAGGCACCTACCACTTACCAGACGCGTCAGAAGGGTTGCGGATTACTGAAAGTCCTCCTAATTGGAAGGTTAGCTGCGAATGTGAAATAAGTAGCAATGAACAAATAACAGGACGGCATGCACAGAGACTGCAAGGAACCAGCCCGCAATTATCCAATGACACCACATACTAATCACCTGTTTGTCTTAACCAATAATTACAAGACAAACTATAGAGAAAACCGGACTGATCTTAATGGAGACGAACAGGCGAGAAATAATGACCACGGTTTACGGAACATGGAATGTAAGAAACATACACGGGAAGGAAGATGAACTAATGGAGGAGATGAAGAGGTACAAAATTAACAGTTCTGGCACTTACAGAAACAAACGGACAGGGCATTCTGCACCATGATGGCAACATGCTACTTTATAGCGGAGTTCCCATCACTGAAATAACCAGAGCATGGGTGGGCTGTATAGTGGACAGTAACCAAATACAAAACGTTAAAAAATATAAATTCATTTCAGAACGGCTGAATCCTTCAAGAGGAAGGTTGTAAAATTGATATCGTCACTGTGTATGCACCAAATGCAAATGAGAGCACTGACATACAATATGAGTTCTATGAGCTCCTACAAAAACCGTTGACGATTGTCAGAATGATAGAAGAAGTGAAAAGATTAATACGAGAAAAGAAAAAGGCATGGAAACAATATATAGAGACTAGGAAAACAGGAGAACAAACAAAGAAATACATAGAATATGTAACTTTAAAAACAGAAGCAAAGTAGAAATCCTGAGAGGAATTTGGAGAGAAAAAGGACAATAATGCTGGAGAAAACCAAAAGCTATTCTACAGGGCCCTAAAGAACATTATAAAAGGAAAAGAATGTCCTCTGAAATTTGTTAAAGATAACCTGACTGCGCCAGAAAAGGTAATAAAAGAAGGAAAGAATATTTCTCAGATCTTGGAGTGGAGGAAAATCAAGCCCTGGAAGTGACGTTCCCAATCTCAAAGTAGGAATCCACGAAGGGGAACGCTAATATTGCAGTGGAAGAACTAAAGGCCGCATTGAAGAAAATGAAGATTGAGAGACCAGCGGGACAATGTGACACTACCAGAAATGATCAAATACACGGTAACAACAGAAGAGATAATATTCATGAAGAATCTTAAGGTAGCTTGACGCCACAAAAAGCTACCAAAAGATTGGGATGGTGCCATAATAATACCAATATTTAAAAAGTGCGACAAATGACAATGTGAAAATAAAAAAGGCATTTTCCTTCTCAGTGTCCAAGGGAAAGTCTACTCTAAGATTCTAGAACGGCGATTAAGAGGTCTAGGAGAGCCAAGTATGGGCGAGACCCAGTATGGGTTTTGGGCAAACAGAAGTATCCAAGACCTTATTTTTACACTCAGACAGCTGAGCAAAAAGGCTCTTCAGTATGATGACGAAATGTATCTCTCCTTTTTGGATCTGGGGAAACATTCGATAACGTTTTTTGGGATAAACTCTGGGAGTGCCTTGCTGGCAATACTATATCATGTCTCCTGATATGTGCCAGCCATAATTTATATAAACATGGAGAAACTATGTGTGGACATCAAACTAAAAGTCAGGAGAGTTCTGGAGAGTTCAGGACCACCAGCAGAGTAAGACAGGCTAACATTATAACTCCATACCTTTTTATACTCCTCATGGATGAGATATCAAAGTCTCCAAGGAACGGGCAAAAAATGTATGCAGTAGGGTACTGGAAAATGAGACCAAGTTGCATATCGGAGCTAGCATTTGCAGATGACACGGTCCTGATCACGAAATCCGTCGGACATCTCCAGATCCACTTACAGGTCTGGGAAGTAGAGTTGCAAACGATAGGAATGCACATCAGCAACTCTAAAACAAAAACCATAGTGATCGAAAGAGACGAGAAGAGGAATCTGATAACCCGGGAACACGCCCACTGGAGCAGGTCAGCTACCTTAAATATCTAGGAGTGGTAATAAACAACAGAGGAGAAATCAAAGAGGAGTTAACCGTATCAAGGGCAGCATTTGGTAGATTTTTCCATGCACTAAACAAAGGATTCCTCAACCAAAGAGAAATAAGCAGGAAAATAAAGATGGCTGTATTCTGTTCGAACTGTGTGACTGTTCTGAAATATGGATGTGAGTCATGGGCAATGACCATAGACTAAGAAAAATTCAGAAATGAGGTGCCTAAGATAGATGGTCCAGGTGACGAAAAGGGACAATATCCGTAACCAGACAATAAGTCACAATCTCGAAGCCCAACTCCTGCAGATGCGAGTGGCCTGACCATGTCTGTAGAATGGAAGAAGATCGGACAGCAAGGCTGTCATGGGAGGCAACAATTCAAGGACGTAGACCCCCATGACCTTCCAATGTACGTTGGAAAGACAACATACGACAATCCCTAAGTGATCGGAGCCTGGATCAGAAAGATAGCAGGAGAAAGACGGCGGATAGAACAGTATGGCTTTCTCTCTGGTGGTAAACCTCTAAACCTCACAGTAGAAGAGGAGCGACTAAGTAAGTAACATACATACATGCACATATACATATATACGTATATATATATATATATATATATATATATATATATATTTATATATATATATATATACACATACATATATACACACATACATGTATACACACATACACACATACAGACATACACACATACCTACATACATACAAATAGACACATACACATAAACAAACAAATATACATATACATATACAAACATACACACACACATACACACCGATTATGTTACGCTGTGCAGGTATGCGATATATTTCTATTTGTTATTGTTTATATAACTGCATTTGGACCACACAGTCAGTAATTGATGAATTGGATAGCGATTGTTTGTCAAAATAAACGAGGAGAAAACCACATGTACAATATTCTCGCTTTCAATCAAATCCCAAAACACTAAATTAAGTCTAAATGGCAAATTCCTGCAGCCAAACGACAACCCAAAATATCTGGGAGTCACATTTGATCGGCGCATGACATGGAAAAGTCAGATCGAGAGAAACCGAATGAGAGCCAGAGAAAGAATGGCAATCATTAGGAAACTTGCTGGCACAAGCTGGGGAGCAGACGAAAGTAAACTAAAGAAACTGTACACTGGAAGAGTGAGACCAGTTCTCGAGTATGGCATTGCGGCATGGACAACAGCAGCTAAGGCGAACTTCGATAAAGTTAGCAAACTTCAAAACCAAGCCATGAGAGTTATAACAGGAGGCAAGAAGTCAACGCCAGAAAAGATTACAAAACTGCAATCCATGACCGATAGAAGAGACTGCAGAGCCCAGCTGCAGTCAGAGAAACTCCGAAGACTGACTGACCATCCAATGCACCACAGACTAAACAATTTGGGAAATGTGAAACTAAAGCGGAGAAACTTTGCAGAAATAGCCAAAGCAAAGATGCACGAAGATCCCATAAACGCACTAACAACACCAAAACCCATCACTACTGTACGAAAACCTACCTGGAGGCAGGATATATTTCCAGAGGTGGTAGAAAATATACCAGGTATTGCAAACAAAAACTGCCAGACTGAAAAATAAAGGAGAGATACTACCCTAAGCTTTATATCGAAAAACTACCCAAGCATGGATTGGACTCATGCATACACCGACGGTTCTGTAACAAACACTACACAGAACGGAGGGGCAGGAGCACTCCTGAACCTACCAAATGGCAGAAAAATAACACTGTCATTCGCTACTGGTAAGTACACAAGCAATTTCAGAGCGGAGGCAGAGGCACTGAGGGAGGCAGTGGAAGAAATGGTGACACATTAAGAAAATGAAAGCCATACAGTCTTGCTTACAGATGCTCTGGCCGTAGTCACAGCGCTAAAAAGCCAGAAAAACACTGAGCTTAATGACTTAAGAGCAGTATTCTGTCAACTATGCCAGCAGTCCGCACCAAAAAGAGTAGTGGTACAGTGGGTCCCATCACACTGTAACATCCAAGGCAACGAGGACTGGCAAAAGAAGGTGCAAGACTACCACAAACAGATACTAGTATGACGTACGAAGAGTCAAAATGGCTTATTAAAGCCAGATACATGACCAAATGGGAAACTGAACATACCGGCTACACCAAAAACGATACCTATTACCAGTTGAACAGAAGAGAGCAGGTCGTTGTCTTCAGACTTCGCACTGGCCACAATAGACTTAGGTACCACCTATTCAACAAATTGAAGATAGTTGGCACCGACGAATGTCCGTGTGGTACCGGGAAAATGACCGCTGAGCATTTTCTGCAAAACTGCCCGACATACGAGGATCAGAGAGAGCAGATGTGGCCATCACCAGTGGCAACACTAGACAAGCTCTATGGCAGTGTCGACAGCCTCAGGATGACGGCTGCTTTTTTCGAAAGAATAATGGTTACTGTCTGACTGCGTACGATGAAGAAGAATAAGAAGAAGAAGAAGGATAGCTATTGTTGGGATGAGCAGAACTGCCATTCTCTACCTGGGACCACGGACAATAGTCTTAATGAGTAAGGACCAGAAGCTGTCTTTAAGCTGTCTATTATCACCGACACTGTTCAAAATTAACATATCTGTTTAAGTGAACACGTGACTCACAAAGACGAATGAATCTAACTTTCATATGTGACATCACGTACAGAACTAACTTAATCATAACGTCAAATTAATCTAAGGGACATTATCGGCAATTTGACGATTTTGCTATTTATCCAGCTCACGAGTCAATATTAACGACACCCGAGCAGGACGGCTCGTTGTTAACAAGGGCTGTGGTAACATTGGAAAGAAATGGTAATTGATGAACTGTAAAGGTTGAAATGTGGTTGCACAAATGATCGATAGTAGATGAAGGAAGACATTTAAACCAATTACATTCTTTATCGAGGACAACACAAAATAAAAATACATCCAATAAAACACGATCTAACTAAGACATATTTGCTCTAATTGATTAAAACGTTGATTACATCGTGTTATTCATCTCTTGTCAAATATCAGTCTTTCAAGGTTCTCAATGACCATTGACATGTTCCTCAGTGATCAACTCTAGAGTAAACGTTATCCTCCCTAGAATTGGTCTGAATTGGCAAGACATGCACAGGAATGTCAGGCTGAATTAAGTAGTTTTCAATCAGTCAGTCGTACGAGTACCATGCCCAGTAAACCACCTATACATACAGGCCAGCCCAGACAGCACTCCAAACAATGACATCCACTTGTCTGGGGGCAGAGTAGGCTTGTGCCTTACAGCTTATCTTATTAGTTTCTCGTGTAAGTGAGCTTCCTTGGGCTGGCAGTGTCTGAGAGGCAGAGTGGTGGAACCCTCGCTTTTCACGGGGTAGGCACTGAGTTCGATGTTTGTTATTGACACACTCCAGAGCTGCAACTGGTTTTCGAATTATTGATAGGGAAATAAAGACAGCTAGAAAGGGGACTGATAAACTCATGAAAAGCCCACTCCTTTTTTGGCTTGATTAAAGGTTTTCATTTATATATTCAACAGGTGAAGACACGCTCCTCTCCACCCCAGACCGTAGTCCTTTAGGCGTATGATGATGTTTGTCCTTTTAATACAATGAAAACTCTAATATTTCAACTTCGGAAGCAGTGTCTGCTATGAGACTACATTGATCGTGATGTTTTTATAGGCTGAGCAACGATAACAAATTAAGAAGTCACAATAGTGCTACAGCACATCAAATTCGGAGATGCCTCGTATGCCTGGACGTGTGTTAGTAGGTCGAGCATATTCATTAGACCAGGTTAATGTTGAAATGAGAAGAACTGAAGACAAGAGACAGACGCTACACAAGAAATTTATCGACTTCATAGAGTCAAGAGAGACATAAAAACGAAATACGTATCGCAGGTAGAATGACAGTTGAACAGATGGCCATGTATGCGATGTTGGTGAAAGGGAAAGAGCCGGATACACTCGGTTGAATATGAGACATTACCAAAAAGTCAACGTCATTTTTAAAAATGATTGAGTACAACATAGATCAAGACATGAATACTTGGAAGGGATGTTAGCTCATGTGTGTTTTCCATTGTCCCCGAAGAAGTTTCGTTTTGGTAGGAACGTTGGTTTCATTGTTGTTTTTTTTCGTCACAGTGCGATTTCTGAACTATATTTATTTATGTTTTTTACATTTTATGTTAATCCACGGCATCGTATTGCTTTGCTTTATTTTTAGCTCTATTGGAAAAGGAAACCAGACTTTCACATGCATTGCTTTTTCTGCAAGGCAGATTCACAGATCTTAGACTTCAACAACGATCATTATGAGAATTATATATTTGAACAGCAGCTCTACATTGAAAGCACCAAAGGATTCAATCACCAGATGATGCAGAAAGAACTGAATGCTGGTCAGAAGATCTGCAGAAACTACAGCAAGAACTATTGCCTGCCAGAGAAATAGCCGAAATGGATCTAGCTCTGGATACTAATATCTAACAGCAAAGTGCATCAAAGCAACAAGAGACAGTTTTAACTTTTATTAAATGACAGTTTCAACCTAAATATAAAATGATACAATACTACTAGAAACCTACACATTTACTGAACAAACAACGAAACTATAAACACACAAACGAGCATACTAGGAGTCAGTATGGTAAGCAGAAAAAACCCAACAAAAACCAACAAAACAAGCCATTACCGCAAAAAGAAAGAGAGATGTTAAAAAAAGACATTCAGTGAAAGGAACAAACACGAAAAGTCTCAGAGTTGGACATAATAAAAATATTACAAATGAAACGCTAAAAAAGGGTGGAGCCAAAAGTAAAAGAAACTGCCAGAAATAGTAGCAGCGAAAAGTAACATTATGATCAAGAGAAACATACTGATGAAAAGCTCATCTCAGTAGCTTTTCAATATGTGCAGGGGCACAGTTGTCTTGCCACCGACGTGGGAATTGACACTGTAATCCTCATAGCGAGGATCTGATGAGCATTACATTGCACTACAGCCAGGAGGACGCAGGCCTATCCTAATAAGTAGATCTCTAGATGTACGTAGAGCAAATATAACCTGCCACCAACGTAAGGGAGTTGTATTAACTCAGAACAAATAGCGTTCAATAACAACAACAACATCAATAATTACAGGAGCAACAACAACAATAACAACAGCATAAACAACAACAACGAACTAGAAGTCATAAATGTCAGCTGGAAGCAAGCGATAGGACCTCTCACGTACAAGGAAGCAACCATGATTCCTGTATTAAAAATGGTATCCCATTGAGAAAGCATTAAAAACAACTCCAGAGCTATGACTGTGGCACTGAGAATAGCTGCAGTATCCATCGTCAAAATGGAAGAAACAAGTCTGCATGGGACAAGACAGATTCCCTATATTATAATGACCCTTAAAAACCATGTGAACTCAGAGGGGGACAACATGTAAGAGGCATGCATAAATACCGTCTTCAATTTCAAAGGAGTGATAATATAGTTGATTCCCTCACACTGTAAGCTACATGGAAATGAGTTACAGATTAACAAGTCAAAGAGGGAGCAACCAAACAAAATCTAACTGAAGACAGGGATACATACGAAGACAGACAATGATACAAATAAAAGTAAAAAACAAACAGCGCAATGAACACGAGTCGGACATAACAGAAAATATAACAGGTATTGGAAACAAGAACAGTCAGACTGAAAAAGAAAGAAGAGACATAACCCTGAGGTACATTACGAAAAACTACCCAAGCATGGACTGGACCCATGCATGCACCGACGGCTCTGTAACAAACACAACACAAAACGGAGGAGCAGGGGTATTCCTGAGCCTACCAAATGGTAGAAAAATTACACTGTCAGTGGCAACTGGAAAATACTCAAGCAATTTCAGAGCGGAGACAGACGCACTGAGGGCTGCAGTAGAAGAAATGGTGACATTTAAAAGAAATGAAAGCCATATAGTCCTGTTTACAGATGCCCTAGCCGTAGTCACAGCACTAAAATGCCAGAAAAATACTGAATTTAAGAGCAGTACTCTGTCAACTATGCCAGCAGTCCGCACCAAAAAGATTAGTGGTACAGTGGGTTCCATCCCACTGTAACATCCAAGGCAACGAGGATGCAGACAGACTGGCAAAAGAAGGTGCAAGACTACCACAACCAGATACTAGTGTGACATACGAAGAGTCAAAAGGGCTTTTTAGAGCTAGATACATGACCAAATTGGAAACAGAACATACTGGCTACACAAAAAACGATGCCTATTACCAGCTGAACAGACGAGAGCAGGTCGTGGTCTTCAGATTTCGCACTGGCCACAATAGACCGATGTACCACCTATTCAATAAATTGAAGATAGGTGGCACTGACGAATGCACGTGCGGTACTGGGAAAATGACCGCTGAACATCTGCTGCAAAACTGCCCGACATACGAGGACCAGAGAAAGCAGATATGGCCATCATCAGTGGCAACACTAGACAAGCTCTATGGCAGTGTCGACAGCCTCAGGATGACCCGCTGCTTTTTTCGAAAAAATAAAGGTTGACGTCTGACAGCGTACGAAGAAGAAGAAGAAGAAGAAGACGGACATAAGGGAAATATATTACTGCAAAACAAGAAGATGTTAAGTGACAATATTCATATCACTGCACATCATACAGATCACTGCAGAATCCATAATCATATGTTCACCTAGTTAAACATTGTACTCACGTATCCATTTTAGCCAGATGAGTTATCGTACCAGAATCTCAAAGCAGTTGTTGTATCGAAGTAGTTGTCGTATTTGACTTTCAGCGCAGTTGTTGTACCAGAATCTCAGAACAGTTAGCGTAACAGACTCTCAGAGCAGGTTTCGCACGAAAGCAGTTATCGGTTTAGAGCATTAGAGCAGTTACCGTGTCACACTATCATACCATCTATTGTATCAGAGCAGTTATCGTGTCACACCATCATACCATTTATTGTATCAGAGCAGTTATCGTGTCACACTATCATACCATTTATTGTATCAGATCAGTTATCGTGTCACACCATCATACCATTTATTGTATCAGAGCGGTTATCGTGTCACACTATCATACCATTTATTGTATCAGAGCAGTTATCGTGTCACACAATCATACTATTTATTGTATCAGATCAGTTATCGTGTCACACTATCATACCATTTATTGTATCAGAGCAGTTATCGTGTCACACTATCATACCATTTATTGTATCAGAGCAGTTATCGTATCCTACCATAACAGCAGTTATCATGCCAGAGCAGTTCCCTGTCATAGCAGTTATCGTGTCAGAGCAGTTATATTGCCAGAGCAGTTATCTTGCCAGAGCAGTTATCGTACCAGAGCAGTTATCGTGTCAGAGCAGTTTTCGTATCAGAACAGTTATCGTATCAGAGTAGTTATCGCATTACACTATCAGAACATTTATCGTGTCATCCAATCAAAGCAGTTATCGCATCATACTATCAGAACAGTTATCGTACAAAATCAGTTATCGTGCCAGAGCAGTTATCGTGTCAGAGCAGTTTACGTATCAGAGCAGTTATCGTGTGAGAGCAGTTATCGTGGCATACTACCAGAGCAGTTATCGCGTGAGAGCAGTTATCTGGTCATACTATCAGAGCAGTTATCGTGTGACAGCAGTTATCGTGTCATACTATCAGAGCAGTTATCGTGTCAGAGCAAGTTATCGTGCCAGAGTAGTTATCTTTCCAGAGCGGCTATAATGTCAGACTATCAAAGCAATTATCGTATCATATTATTAAAGAAGTTATCGTGTCAGAGCAGTTATCGTATCAGATTGGCAGAGCAGTAATTGTATCAAACTGTCAGAGAGTTGCTGTGTCAGAGCCATTATCATATCAGACTCTCAGAGCCATTATTGTATAAGATTGTCAGACTATACTTTGAAATGTATAAGAATAACGACAAAAACGACATAGGGAAAACATAGATTTGATACTTTCATTGACTTCTATGAGTCTGCTGTCCATGTCATGTTAGGATTCAATGGATCACTACATCAATGAGACAGCCTATTGCGATCTTCGAAATCACTTACATCAGGAGCATGTGTAATTAGTGAGCTACAGTAGCTATTATTATGCGTACATTTCACCCTCTATTGAAATATATGGAGCACATATGGATTTCCCTGAAGTGATATTAATCAATTCTATAATCAGTGATTGCAGTATGTATTTCTCCATAGGGTTCCAGTTGGAAACTATAAACGTATACTTCAACCAAACATGGTTTTTTATGCTTCGTGGGAGTTTTGTTGCCATTTTCTACATCGCTTTCATATTTGAAACCAACAGGCAAATTAATACAACCATATCATTCAATATATAACACACAATATACAGTAATATGTACACATGAAAGGGAACACCTGCAAACATAATCGTACTTCAATGGTTTAATCAAATGTGCGTCCTCGATACTTGTTTTACTGCCAACGGCATTTCACTTGCGTATTTCGTCTCGTTACTGTGAATCAAAATATGTGATATTCTTTATTTCATATATTCCTATTTTCTTGCCTCTTTTCGCGTTCTAATCTCCTGGTTTCAGCTTATACAAATTGACAAGAATATGTTGACCTCTAGTTATATTTTATAGGAAACATACTACCAGGAAGATGCTAAGGAAACTGCATGCTACTTAGCCAAACTAGTCCCTATGTTACGACATAATACAGCAAAGATTTACAAGATGTCGCACATAACATCAGTGCAAATGTGAAATAGATGACACCAATACAACGTCATATTATATACCATATGTTACACATAACAGCCGTTTGATGATGAAACACATAACAGCCGTTTGATGGTGAAACACATAACAGCCGTTTGATGGTGAAACATATAACACGAGCTTGATGTGAAACACATGACATCAATTCGTCGGTGAGAAAAAAAAACATAAATTCGTCGGTAGGAAACATAACATCCATTCGTTGGTGAGAAACATAACATTAATATATTAGGGCAATACATAACATTAATTCTAAGATTACACACGTTCCAGTAGTTCCAAGGTGAACTACAAGAGTATGTCAATAAGTAGGTCACAAACGGATATTGGTAGTTTTGTCTAAAGGTGTCATTAAGTGGTAGCAATGTCCAGCTTTGTGATTACCGCAGGTTGCAGACTCTATGTGTCGCATGTACGTGCGCAGCAAAGATCCAAAATGACGTTGTGTAAACAGTGTACAAAGTATTCTAAATATTCTAAGTATTCTTGCATTCTTACTATAGAAGACAGTAATTGTAGCCATTTTCAGCAAAGTTACAGTAGGCTAAGGAAAAAGGTTATTGTATTTGTGCAATTAATAAGACAGAAAAACATTTTGCAAAGCATATTAACAAGGAAATGCTTCCTATTTACGGTTAGGTGTTTGTCGATGTAATAAGGGACATACATGGGTTGTTAGTTTTCTCAAGGACATTGCAAAATTGTTGATGGAGCCCGACTTGATTTATTCTCTTCAGATTGTAACAGAAGCACATGTGGGTTACGGTTAGAGACGATGATTCGAGCTGACAGATGAGCAGCGATAGACAGTGTAACAATTGCAGTGGAGTATTCGAATTGTTTAGCCTACATAATAATGCAGGAGGCGTTTCGTGAATAACAAAAGGACTTAAGATAAAGTGCAAATGTGGCTGAGACAGCAGACCATGACATACGAACATGAACATGAACATGACATACAAGAGGTTCTGAGAAGGATTGTTTCGGAGGTGGGAGAGGAGACGATGGAAACATTATATTCAAGACATTCTCAGAAGGATTGTGTCAGAGGTGGGGGAGGAGACGATGGGAACATGAAATTCAAGACATTCTGAGAATGACTGGGACAGATGAGGGAGAGAAAAAGATGGAAACAAGATATTTAAGATGTTTTGAGAATGCATGTGACAGATTAGGGAGAGGAAACAATATAAACATGATATTCAAGACATTCTGAGAATGACTGGGACAGATGAGGGAGAGAAAAAGATGGAAACAAGATATTTAAGATGTTTTGAGAATGTATGTGACAGATTAGGGAGAGGAAACAATATAAACATGATATTCAAGACATTATGAGAATGACTGGGACAGATGAGGGAGAGAAAAAGATGGAAACATGATATTCAAGAGGTTCGGAGAATGACCGTGGCAGATGAGGGAGAGGAAAAGATGGAAACATGATGTTCTAGAGGTTCTGGGAACGACAGAGGTTTGAGAGCTGACTAAAGACCCAGATTCCTGTACGACAAGCTGTTATGAGAGTGCCGTTCTGCAAATCACATGCTACAAGCTGATGCAATTTGCTTTATAAAACCAAAATTTGCTGTAAAAGTACCAGAGCAGAGGAACATAATGAACTTGCATTCTAACTATAGTAGACAGGAATAGTTTCCATTTTCTGCAATGTTACAGTATGCCAAGAAAAGGGTTATTGTACAGAATAACAGATAATTTACATGAAAAAAAATGATATAATTCATTTAATTTCAACTGTCTTTGCGAACGGTAAAGAGGAGAAGGTTAACATAATTAATCACATAAAATAAATAGATAAACATTCCAGCACCGAGTTGTAATCTTCGGTTTTACAAATATCACAGACTTACACGAGCAGACTATTAACGACGCAGAAGTGCTTCAGAGCAGAAAAGTACGTACAAATTATAATTTCTGCTCTGAAAGAAACAATACAGAAGTTTTAATTGAAAACGGCAAGGGTAAAAAGATGGCATACGAAAGAAGATTGCGCTTACCTGTGACGTGACGCCTGACGACACAAGTAACCAGATTATATAATGATATGATTTATATGATAATACAGCAATTCATTCTGGTACTAAATGACCCAAATCTTATCAACAAAAAGTTTCGTGTCAGGAATCAAGTGATGATCTTACCGTTCAATAAAGATTCTTTGTCAGAAATGTCCAGGTTATATCATATCGTAATAATCCAGTTGTCAAACATGAGATAAGCTTTTCCCTATGTTTATCACACTGTTGATCGCGTCTCTATTTAGCCAAAATGGTATGCAGTATGAAAACAAATGGTTGAAAATCAAGAACCGGTAGGGTTTGCAATTGCGAGTAGACCTCTCTTGTTGCCCTGTATTGGATCTAGCCTGTCACAGGCTGTCCTCTCACCTTCTTGTGCTAGCGAAAATGTCAGTTAAATAAGCGCGGCTGTGCCAGGCAGTTGTGGCGCGAGGATGCTCAAGGGGCGAGAAGCACCGCGCATCGCCTCACGATTCACGAGCGCAACTCGCTGCAGTGGCGTATCACATTCTGGAGGGCATGGGGATTGATGCCGGGGGAACTGGGGGAAAATTCCTTCAGACAGGTACACAGCTTTCTGAAGGTTTCTGCTTTTGCTAGAAATATAAAATGTTCGTAAGGGGGAACGTTAGCAATGGGTGTGGGGGTAGGGGTGCAAGCGAGCGTAGAGTAGGGTGCATAATTCTGGGACACGTAGAGATCCACATAACTTTTTAAAAGTGTATACTTTAGGTAGGTGCATATAACATTATGGAGAGGGGGGGGGGGGGGGAGGAGGGGGCAAATTGGAAAATATGAGCGAGTGCTTGAGTTAGTAATTCGCCAATTTCAAACTTTGTGAATGTATATACCTCATAAAACTGTCTATGGGTCTATGGGTCATTACTTCATTTCACTTTATGGATGTCGTCGTTAGTTAATTCAAATTTCTGAAGATCTCTATACATCATACAACTTTCTGGAGGTCTCTATACATCATACAACTATCTGGACGTCTCTATACATAGTACAACTTTCTGAATGTCTCTACGTCATTTATCTCATATAACTTATGATGGCTTTACGTCATACAACTACATGGAAGTCTTCACTTATTTAACTTTTTGGGGGTCGTTACCCTTTACAACATTCTGGAAGTCTTTATCTAACACAACTTTCTATAATTCTTTACATAAACAATTTTCTGGAAGTCTTTACCCCATACAACTTTCTGGAAGTCTTTACCTCATACAACTCTATGGAAATCTTTTCCTCATACAACTTTCTGCAAGTCTTTACCCTACCAACTTTCTGGAAGTCTTTACCTCAAATAACTTTCTGTAAGTCTTTACCTCAAACAACTTTCTGGAAATCTCTACCTCATACAACTTTCTGGTAGTCTTTAACCCAAACAACTTTCTGGACGTTTTTAACCTCAAACAACTTTCTGTAAGTCTTTACATCAAACAACATTCTGTAAGTTTTTACCTCAAAACATTTTGGAAGTCTTTACCTCAAACAACGTTATGGAAGTCTTTACCTCAAAACATTCTGAAAGTCTTTACCTCAAACTAAATTATGGAAGTCTTTATCTCAAACAACAATCTGTAAGTTTTTATCTTAAAACATTCTGGAAGTCTTTACCTCAAACACCATTCTGTAAGTATTTACCTCAAAATATTCTGGAAGTCTTTACCTCAAAACATTCTGGAAGTCTTTACATCAAACAACATTCTGTAAGTTTTTACCTCAAAACATTTTGGAAGTCTTTACCTCAAACAACGTTCTGGAAGTCTTTACCTCAAAACATTCTGAAAGTCTTTACCTCAAACTAAATTATGGAAGTCTTTATCTCAAACAACAATCTGTAAGTTTTTATCTTAAAACATTCTGGAAGTCTTTACCTCAAACACCATTCTGTAAGTATTTACCTCAAGATATTCTGGAAGTCTTTACCTCAAAACATTCTGGAAGTCTTTACCTCAAACAACATTCTGTAAGTTTTTACCTCAAACCATTCTGTACGTTTTTACCTCAAACAACATTCTGGAAATCTTTACATCAAACAACTTTCTGGAATTCTTTTCATCATACAACATTCTGGAAGTCTTTACCTCATACACCTTTCTTAAAGTCTTTACCTCAAACAACTTTCTGTAAGTCTTACTCATACAATATTCTGGACGGTTTTACCGCATTCAAATTTCTGTAAGTCCCTACCATCTTTCACATTTTTAGATATCTTTACTTCATACAACTATCTTAGTCTTTACTCATACAATTTTATCGATGTCTGTACCAAATTCAACTTTCCGAAATATGTACTTTATGAAACGTTCATGAGGTCTGTACCTAACACTTTCTGAAATTATATTCATCTTGCAGCTTTTTGATGGTCTATTCTTCAAACAATGTTCTTGAGCAATGTTTATAAATCCTTTTTACGATGCAGCCCTCCGTTTACGCCACAATATTTTTGTAACGCACCACTTAGGTATTCGGTACTGTGAAATTGTATTTCTTAAAATAAACAAGGTACATATTCAGAGCTGTCTTTCGTCCTCTCTTCCCCCCCCCCCCCCCGCCCCCCCCCCCCCCCAATCCAAGATGCCATCACCTTATTGAGATGGAGAGGTCATTTACCCAGTGAGCTATGCCGGGGGAACGTATGTTTCTGATAGGGTCGTTCAAACTTGACTGGTCACTGCAGAAAGACCAGACTAAGAAGGACTGTAGCCGGACAGATGGTGCCCAGGATTTCATTACGACAGATCACACAGAAGAGGAACACTCTACCGAAAGTCCGGGCACATACAACTCGACAAACAAAGAGTGCAGGACAACTAATGAAACTAATGAAACCAGAAAGGAAATGTCTAAAGGAAAATTCATTCCTAAACCGTAATATCAGAAGAAAAGCGGCACTAGCTAACGGGAAAAGTGACCTCAAGTGCACGGTTTACCAACGTGATAAGGCCGCATGGCTACCGAGAGAGGGAGGGGTAGTTATGAGCGTGGAAGACTCTTGGGTAAAAAATGCTTCACCAAACTTATAGACTCCAAATACCATATTTCCTGTCTCTTCCATGACAAGGGGCAACTGTAGGTTGACCGTATACATATCCCATCAAACTGTATATAAATGTGGCATCAATAAATAACCTGATACCTTGCAGGTTTGGTCGCCAGACCGATTGTGGACAACCAAAGACTAGGGATGCGAACCTGAAGAAAATGATTGCTAAAATTCAGAAGTGTTAAACCGAAATGTGGGTATGAAACAGCTCATTGCTGCAAACCACGACACTACGGATCTCATCTAAGGACAATCATGAATCCGGATTATACAGATCGACACCTAAAGTAGCGACACGCACACATACACGTCTCTCTCACCATGGACACACTGGAACATCTGTCCCCCAAACTTTACAGGTGTTGCAATGGAACACTGAAAGCATATACAACAAAAAAGAAGCATAGTCCAGAAGACTACTAGACGAAGGAATGCATTTTACTCGCATCCACGAATCATGTCTTAATCCAAACACAGATTCTGCATCAGGGGATATTCTTCTTCTTCTTCTGCGTACACAGTCAGACAGCAACCATTATTTTTTCGAAAAAAGCGGCGGTCGTCCTGAGACTCTCGCCACTACCATAGAGCTTGTCTTGCAGTTCCACTGGCAATGGCCACATCTGCTCTCTCTGATCCCCGTATGTCGGGCAGTTCTGCAGCAGATGTTCAGTAGTCATTTTACCAGTACCGCACGGGCATTCGTCGGTACACCCTATCTTCAATTTGTTGAATAGGTTGTACCTCAGTCTATTGTGGCCAGTGCGAAGTCTGAAGACAACGACCTGCTCTCTTCGGTTCAACTGGTAATAGGCATCGTTTTTGGTGTAACCAGTATGTTCGGTTTCCCATTTGGTAATGTACCTGGCTTTGATAAGCCGTTTTGACTCTTCGTACGTCATACTGGTATCTGTTTGTGGTAGCCTTGCACCTTCTTTTGCCAGTCTGTCTGCCTCCTCGTTGCCTTGGATGTTGCAGTGTGACGGAACCCACTGTACCACTACCCTTTTTGGTGCGGACAGCTGGCACAGTTTGCAGAGTGCTGCTCTTAAGTCATTAAGCTCAGTGTTTTTCTGGCTTTTTAGCGCTGTGACTACGGCGAGAGCATCTGTCAACAAGACTATGTGGCTCTCATTTTCACTGTGTGTTGCCATTTCTTCCACTGCCGCCCTCAGTGCCTCTGCCTCCGCTCTGAAATTGCTTGTGTACTTACCAGTAGCGAATGACAGTGTTATTTTTCTGCCATTTGGTAGGTTCAGGAATGCTCCTGCCCCTCCGTTCTGTGTAGTGTTTGTTACAGAACCGTCGGTGTATGCATGGGTCCAGTCCATGCTTGGGTAGCTTTTCGTTATGAAGCTTAGGGTAGTGTCTCTCCTTTCTTTTTCGGTCTGGCAGTTTTTGTTTGCAATACCTGGTATATTTTCTACCACCTCTGGAAATATGTCCTGCCTCCAAGTAGGTTTTCGTACAGTAGTGATGGGTTTTGGTGTTGTTAGTGCGTTTATGGGGTCTTCGTGCATCTTTGCTTTGGCTATTTCTGCAAAGTTTCTCCGCTTTAGTTTCCCAGTTCCCAAACTGTTTAGCCTCTGGTACATTGGATGGTCCGTCAGTCTTCGGAGTTTCTCTGACTGCAGCTGGGCTCTGCAGTCTCTTCTGTCGGTCATGGATTGCAGTTTTGTAATCTTTTCAAGTTCTACAATTGGCGTTGACTTCATGCCACCAGTTATGATTCTCATAGCTTGGTTTTGAAGTTTGTTAACTTTATCGAAGTTCGCCTTCGCTGCTGTTGTCCATGCCGCGATGCCATACTCGAGAACTGGTCTCACTCTTCCAGTGTACAGTTTCTTTAGTATGCCTTCGTCTGCTCCCCAGCTTGTGCCAGCAAGTTTCCTCATGATCGCCATTCTTTCTCTGGCTTTCATTCGGTTTCTCTCAATCTGACTTTTCCATGTCATGCGCCGATCAAATGTGACTCCCAGATAGGTTGGGTTGTCGTTTGGCTGCAGGATTTTGCCATTTAGGCTTAATTTGGTACTTTGGGGTTTTAATGAGAGCGAGAATATTGTGCACGTGGTTTTCTCCTCGTTTATTTTGACCAGCCATGAGTTCGCCCACTCTTCCAGCGATGTTAGGGCCGTTTGCATCCGATTTCTTGCTATGGTGAGATTCTTTTCAGAGGTCCACATAGCCAGATCGTCTGCAAACATTGAGCTATGGACTCTTCTTGGTATATTCTCTGTAATATCGTTTATATATACCAGGAAGAGTGTGGGTGACAGTACTCCCCCTTGGGGTACTCCCTGCTCGAGTGTCACCTTTTTGCTCATCTGCCCTTGTACTTGGACTCTGGCCGTTCTTTGTTTGAGGTAGTGGTTGATCCACTTGTACATCTTCCCACAAACATCACTTCTTCTTAGCTTGACTCTAAGTCCATCCTTCCAGACTTTGTCAAATGCCTTTTCCAGATCCACCCAAACAGCTACTGTGTGTTTCTGTGCCTGGTAGGCATCTTCTATCTCCTGGGCTATGAGGATGACCTGGTCCTCAGTGGATCTGTGCTGTCTAAAGCCGGCTTGCTGTGGAATTAGTATTCGTTTTTCTTCCAGATGCCACATCAGTCTGGTGTTTATCATCCGTTCCATCAGCTTCCCGACACAGCTCAGTAGGCTTATGGGCCTGTATCCATTCGGATCTGTTTTGTCCTTTCCTGTTTTTGGTACTGGTACCAGTATTGCATCTTTCCATGCCTGGGGTACAATACCCCTTTTCCAGCTTTGGTTCAGGACTGATAGTAGTTTTTCCTTCGCTGTTTGGCCCAGCCCCATCAGCATTTCGTTTGTTATCCCGTCTTTTCCGGGAGATTTCCTTCTCTTTAGTGTTCTCATAGCCTCTTCCATTTCGCGCATTGTTAGTTTGGCCATCATGTGCTCTTCAGGAGCCGTATTTATGTTTTCGTGCCCCTTTAGCTCTTCGCTAATGTCTGTATGCTTATCTGCAGGGACCTCGATGTGGTTTGCTCTGGCATAGTGATCGACAAAGGCGTTTGCGGCTTTCTTACCTGTGATCAAGTTTTCGCCTTGCTTGATAGTAATTTGTTTATTTGACGGGGTTTCGTCGTTCATGGCTCTGACTAGCTTCCATAGCTTGTTCCCTTCTTTGTCCAGGTTTAAACTTTCCGTTTTATTTTTCCAACTTTCTCTTGCTGTTTGCTTGAGAGTGTGTTTGTACTTCGCCGCGGCGGCTTTGAGGGCGATGTTTGCCTCCACGGATTTTTCTCGTTCTGCCATGTTCCTCGCATTTGTTACTGCATCTTCCACTTTCTGTAACTCATCATTCCAGTAGGGCTTATAGTTTTTCCTAGCTCCTCTTGGGATGGTTTCAGTGGCGGCTTGCATTATTGCCTTGCTTAGGCTCTCTACCATGGGCTTCATTTTGGTGTTTCGTGTGTTGATGGTTTCACACAGCCCATCTGTCAGGATTGCAAATCTGTCCCAGTCGGCTCGTTTGTAATTCCAACGTGGGAGCGGTTTTGTTTCCTGTGGGCCTACTTCCATGTCAATGGTTAGCCTGATCGGCCTGTGGTCGCTACCTGCCAGTTGGTTTAGCACCTGGCGGTCTATTTTATAGTGTATGTCCTGTGTGGAGAAGGCCAAATCTGGAGTCGAGGTGGTATGCCATGTTCTTGAATAGAAGCTAGGGCTATCCTCCGGCCTGTTGATTAGGGAGAGATTTGCATCTATCTCCCAATCTTCCACTTCGTCACCTCTGCTGTCTGTGTCAGAGTATCCCCATCTCTCCGAGTGGCTGTTGAAATCTCCAACTACTATGCAGTTGGAGTCTCTGACCTCCATACTCGAGAGCGATAGGTCTCTGTTTGGTGGTCCGTACAGATTGAAAATGCGGAGCTTCGCAATGGAACACTGAAAGCATATACAACAAAAAAGAAGCATAGTCCAGAAGACTACTAGACGAAGGAATGCATTTTACTCGCATCCACGAATCATGTCTTAATCCAAACACAGATTCTGCATCAGGGGATATGAAACCTTTCGACCCGATACGGATGAACAAAAGGGTGGCGTGTTCATCCTCTCTAAAATATCGATTCCATCAGAAGTGATTGCAGTAGAAACTAACGGAGAAGCCGAAACAATAGAAGTGAACTTTACCTTATCGAATCGGACAGTAGGAATCAATAATACAGACTGCAAGCCAACAAAAACTGATCTTAGAAGCCATGAATATTATTGACCAGGCAACCTTAGTGGTAGGAGGTTTTAATAGCCAGTCTAGATGGTGGGGTTCCGCAAAGATCAACGAAAGGGAGCTAGAGGAATAGGAGGTTGACAGCAACATCTACCTGACCAACCTCTTAGACGACCCTCCAACGTTCTTTTCAAGGCGATGGTCAGGAACATCATCTGTTAACCCAGATTTTATCACCGGTGACCTATGTCAAAAATCCAAAAGATGAATACCCGCACCGCTGGCAGAAAGTAATCACAGACCAACGAAACATACCCTAAATCTGAGAAACATTCCATCAACTATTGCCTAGATGGAACTGTAAGAAAACAAATTGGTAGTCGTTGGCCAAATACAAGTCTTTACTGCAAATCAACTATGAAAAATTAGGAAAGATGGCGGAACAATTCAGCAATGCATCCCAGGAGACTGCAGGAGAAATTTTGAGTACAACCGTATTGGTCACCGGAAGTGTACCAGATGGCACTTAAACTAACAGAAGCAAGAGAACGAGCGGAAATTGGCGACAGTTAAGAAAGTAATCTTGTACGCAACACAACTGCAGCCAGAAATAGGAAAATAGTCAACCAAGCAGGCAGGAAAGCTGGCACGAAAAACTTGCACAAAAATTCAGAAACTCAAAATTGTAATATTGAGAGCATGAAGCTCTGGGAGCTAGCAAAGACCTTTTGTGGGTAAACCATCTACGAGTCAACAATTACCAATGATAATGATGGAAAAGTACAAACCGGGAAAAAAATCCGCAGATGTCGAAATCTAAAACTACGCAGTAACAAGTAGAAACAAAATCCTACAGTAAGAATTACGAGATAAATAATTAATACGGAGCACTCAATACAAGCACCTGAGAAAGATCTGAATGCAAATATTCCCAGGACAGAACTAGAATCAGCCATTAGTAAACTAAAGAAGGAAAAAGTGTCCAGGAAAGGGTGGTTTCAATATTCAAATGCTCTCTAGCATGGGACAAATAGCAAAGAACAAAGCTCTGCACATCTTTAACACTGGCTGGAACAAGGACATATCTCCCCAGTGTGGAAGGAGGCAAGGACCATCCCATTCTTATTCATGGGAACTACAAAATGAAGTTAAATATTTATTAGTCTATTCAGCTGTGTGGGGAAACACAGTTACGAATTGTTAACACTAGAATCACATGGTATTTGGAATCAGAAAATGTAGTTATAGTCCAGCAAGCGTAGTAACAGATCGACCGAATATCAAGCGACATATACATCACATGTGATTAGAGATGTATATCAAGAAAACAAGAAAATAATTGCAGGATAAATACATTTTGAAAGGTCTTTCAATAGAATATGGAAGAGTGGACTACAACTAAAAGTACTGCAAATGGGTGTAAACAACAACATGTACAAGTGGATCAATGAAGTATAACCCCAAGGAATATCATTAAAAAGATGAAAATGGAACAATGACTTCCGCAAAGGTGGAATACTTTCACACATAATGTTCCTCACTTATATTAATAATATAATGTCACAAATCCCTAAAAGAGTACCCATTGCACTATATGCAGATGTCTTTGCACTAAGGACATCTCAGGAATCTACACCTGTAGCCAGAAAAGAAATGTAAGAGGCCCTAATGAAAAAGAGACATGGACAAATAAACAGCAAATCGCGATGAACGAAACCAAACTCCCCTTTACACAATTTTCTCTCTATCTCCCAAATCCAAAGAAGTTAGCCTAAAATTAAATGGCCCTACTCAACCTATAGACGTAAGTCAAACATATCTAGGAGTAACAATGAACCCAAGGCTGACGTGGAAAAAGCAGATAAAAAAGTAACCAAAACTGCTAAGAATTGAATGACCATAATGAACAAAAATATATGGCTAAACATGGGGAGCTGACACGAGCCCATTAAGCAAACTGTACACAGGCTATGTGAGACCAGTGCTAAAATACGCAATAGCGCATGGTCCACAACAACAACAAAAACTTCCAAAAAATAAATACTGCCCAAAACCAAGGTATACATATCACCACTGGAACTATGAGAAAAACACCACTAAATGCAGTGGAGAATATAACACGAATCGAAAGTATAGAGACACACAGAATCCAAAATAACAAATTAAAAAAACAGTATTCCAGCAAGCAAAGTAGTTCAAAGAAATGCTAGATCATCCAATATATGATAGGATAAATCGCATGGTAAGAGGAAGATTAATGAGAAAGCACTTCAATTATAAAAACAAAGAACAGATCTAATCATAAGACATGCATTCCCTTGAGATCTAAAACAAACTTCAATTCCACCATAAAAAAAGCAAAATCTCATAAGACGCTAGAAGCCATTGATAGAATAGATTAGAAACAATTTAGTAAAGACATTTATCACGTAGAAATATCTTAGGAAGGTATGCCCTTCCGAAACATAGGTACACGTATATACAGATAACTCATCTAACAAAGCCACACCCAATAAAGGTGAAGGGGTCTATTGCAGACTATGGAACGGAGTGGAAAACCTCTAGTCCTAACAACGGGAACATACTCCAATAACTTTCGTGTGGAAGCAGAGCCATTGAATGCCGGTGTCCAGTTTATAATCCAAGATGAAGCTATCCACCAAGCATATATAGTTTTCCTGACGTCGGTCTCGTCAATATAAGCAGCGTTAATATTACACAAAAAGGAAGATCTCGAACAATGTGCAATGTAAACACACTTCGACACAGTACTCGGCAGAACTACCAAGGTTGGCCTTTTAGAATGAAGCTGTAGACACATTTGTAAAGTGTAAAGCTTCCCCGCAAAAAGAACTGAGTATGGCGTATAATGAATGAGGTGATTATCACAGAAAAGCCAACGTCAGAGATAAATTAGCTGAGTAACAAACAACTCCACACCCCCTTCCGGAAAAGATGACAACTATTATGATTTAACTCCAGAAGAGCATGTCATCATCTTCCTACTGAGAATTGGACATACTAGACTCAAGGATCATCTTTATCTGAAAATAAGGATTGAGACAGAATATATGTGTCCATCTGGGGAGCATACGATGCAGAACACACCCTACGAAGATGCACGCTAATGTAAGACGAGAAAGAACAATACTTCGAGACCCGGATCATCTTGCAAAGAATTAGAAAGCTGCTAGGAGACTTCCACGACCAATAACGTATCCTTAGAGTTCGCTCGCATGACAGTCACTAACAGCGAGTTCCCCCAACGGACACAATTCGAGCTAATTTCCGATACGCTGGATCGGCCCCAACATTTGAACCGCCTTACTCAGTACATCCCAATTTTACAGCATCTACACTTATTCCAGAAAGTCAGGGGCGGAAAATACCACATCTATCATTTGTTGTCACCGGGGCCCCTTCACAACAGCTGGCTAAGACACGTGGCCTCCACTCCATCTGTCCTACATGCTGTCTGTAGCTCTACCATCAGCCCTGGTAATGGATGGTCAGCTATGGTTGCCCAAGGAGATTACTTGACTTCATTTGAGGATTTCCAAACAGCTGGAACTAACTTACACTCCGTGTCCGGCAACCTCACACAGTCCTAGCCCCAAAACTATCCACCGGCAGTGCTCTATTTGCCACCATCAGGTCATCCACTGTGCATGCTTCCTGCATACTGGCAGATATAATCAGGTGTTCCGGATCCTGGACGGCACCACATTTGCAATATTCATCATCTACTTACCCACCTTTTTCAAGTTAGACCCTCATCTGGACACCTGTCCTTAACCTGTTCAGATATCTCCACCTAGTATGTGGTTCAGGTTAGACCCACACCTGGACACACCTGTCCTTAAACTGTTCAGAGATCTCTACCTAGTATGTGGTTCAGGTTAGACCCACACCTGGACACACCTGTCCTTAACCTGTTCAGAGATCTCCACGTAGTATGTTGTTCAGGTTAGACCCACACCTGGACACACCTGTCCTTAACCTGTTCAGAGATCTCCACGTAGTATGTTGTTCAGGTTAGACCGACACCTGACACACCTGTCCTTAACCTGTTCAGAAATCTTCACCTAGTATGTTGTTCAGGTTAGACCGACACCTGGACACACCTGCCCTTAACCTGTTCAGAGATCTTCACCTAGTATGTTGTTCAGGTTAGACCGACATCTGGACACACCTGTCCTTAACCTGTTCAGAGATCTTCACCTAGTATGTTGTTCAGGTTAGACCGACACCTGGACACACCTGTCCTTAACCTGTTCAGAGATCTTCACCTAGTATGTTGTTCAGGTTAGATCGACAACTGGACACACCTGCCCTTAACCTGTTCAGAGATCTTCACCTAGTATGTTGTTCAGGTTAGACCGACATCTGGACACACCTGTCCTTAACCTGTTCAGAGATCTTCACCTAGTATGTTGTTCAGGTTAGACGGACACCTGGACACACCTGCCCTTAACCTGTTCAGAGATCTTCACCTAGTATGTTGTTCAGGTTAGACCGACACCTGGACACACGTGCCCTTAACCTGTTCAGAGATCTTCACCTAGTATGTGGCAAATCATGTCCTGATACAGGTTCTTCTTAATCTTAATTCAACCTTCATCGTTCTTTTGTTACTACTTTTCTATGTGGCTTCTTCGAGGCTCTGTTTTGAGGGCTGTAAAATACACAGCAAACGTTTCCTCGACTTCAGTTGTATGTTTGTCTGGTGTTTGTCCAAAAGAAAGGTGTCTCTGATCACATTACTGTTTGTGTCTCTCAACTTCAGATGCAGCATGCCTTCTACGGGTGTATGAAACCAGCGAAAGCATACATATTTCCAGTTGGTATAAGACATCCTGTTACAATTCAGCATGTCTCATTTACTGCCACATCGACCCGCTTCGCGTGTGTAGATGCACTACATACTTTGCCGCTGAGAGAGCTAATACAAGGGCTATGTGCGAAGCACCGTTCGGGATGCTCCGCATACAGTGTTTGTCAGTTTGCGAATTATATTATTTCTTGCACTAACTTTCTGTGTTACCACATTGCAGTGTTCCTTGTAAGATAATGTGTGGTCGATTACAATGCCTAAATACTTGAGTGTATCGCTATGTTCAAGTACCTGTCGGCGCCATTTAATGTGAAGTCTTACTTCTCTGCTCTTCAAGTGGAAAACACATACTTCTGTTTTGCTGGGTTTAACTTTGAGGTGATTTTCTTCATAGTATTCAGTCATTCCGTCTAGAGCCATTTTAAGTTCGAGATCCACTTCCTCAAAATGCTTTCCATGTACAGCTATTTCAGCGTCATCTGTATATATGAACTGTCTTTGTCCCTGGGCTAACTGGTTGATCATCCGTTTATACATTGTGTAGCATAGGATCCAGGACACTTCCTTGCGCCAAGCCGTTCTTTTGGTTGCACCATTCTGTCTTTATTTTTCAGTCACATAGAAACGTCTATTCTGAAGAAAGCATTTGATTACCAGAGTTGTCAGCCCTTAGTGAATTTATATATTTCTGTCAGCAGTAGTTGGTGGTTTACTGTGTCATATGCCACCAAGAGGTCAACACCAATATCTCCGGTTACCTGCTCCTACCAGTCCTCGACGTGTTGTAAAATATTAACTGTCCACATCACGATTTTTCTGGCCTAAATCCTGCCTGTTCTGGGATAAGATTATCGTAAATAATCCATGAGATTCAACCAAATGTAATTTAAAAAATTTTTCAACAGCTGGTTAGGTAGGGTAAGAAAAATGCAGTGATGAACCTTTGTTTCAACAATAGAGCAACGAAAATTATATTTTTGATTGATTGATGCTTGAAAGGCCAGGATGTCATTGCATTCAACGTTATGAACTCGAGCATAACCAAAACAGTCAACCCACATTTTATATCATTTACAAGCATTGGATAGTACCACACTTTACACGCAGTACCATACTTTACATGCAATACTACAATTTACACGCAGTACCATATTTTACACGCAGTACCATATTTTACAGGAAGTACCATATTTTACATGTAGTACCATATTTTACACGCAGTACCATATTTTACACGCAGTACCACAATTTACACGCACTACCACATTTTACACGCAGTACCAGAATGTGCACGCCGTACCACACTGTGAAGGCGGTACAACAATGTTCACGCAGTACCAGAATGTACACCACCTTTAAATCGACATCTATTTTTATTGCTAATCCCGGAAACTACGGAGTTGTTCACTGTCGTTGGCACTGTCACCAATAAATAATACTGTGCGCATATAAGTGCGCCCATGTGCCAAGAAGTCGTTTCTATGAGCCATTTTCCATTAGTATTGAGTTTCTTAGTTCCACGGAGCCTATCACAAACTTTGCTAGTTCCACAGAGCATATCAACAACTTTCTTAGTTCTACATAGCATATTACAAACTTTGCTAGCTCCATAAATTATATCACAAACTTTGCTAGTTCCATAGAGCCTATCACAAACTTTGCTAGTTCCACAGAGCTTTCACAAACTTTGCTAGTTCCACAGAGCCTATCACAAACTTTGCCAGTTCCACCGAACCTATCACAAACTTTCTTAGTTCCACAGAGCCTATCACAAACGTTGCTAGATCCACATAACCTATCACAAATTTGCTAGTTCGACAGAGCCTTTCACAAACGTTGCTAGATCCACAGAGCCTCTCACAAACTTCCCTAGTTCCCCAGAGCCTATAACAAACTTTCCTAGTTCCACAGAGCCTATCACAAACTTTGCTAGTTCCACAGAACCTATCACAAACTTTGCAATTTCCACAGAGCCTTTCACAAACTTTGCAACACGATTTGAAAAAAAATTAAAATTATAAAAAATATTTTTAAAAAAAATATAAAAATATGGACAACAGCAGCAAAGGCGAACTTCGATAAAGTTAACAAACTTCAAAACCAAGCCATGAGAGTTATAACAGGAGGCATGAAGTCAACGCCAATTGTAGAACTTGAAAAGATTACAAAACTGCAATCCATGACCGATAGAAGAGACTGCAGAGCCCAGCAGCAGTCAGAGAAACTCCGAAGACTGACTGACCATCCAATGCACAAGAGACTAAACAATTTGGGAAATGGGAAACTAAAGCGGAGAAACTTTGCAGAAATAGCCAAAGCAAAGAAGCACAAAGATCCCATAAACGCACTAACAACACCAAAGCCCATCACTACTGTACGAAAACCTACCTGGAGGCAGAATATATTTCCAGAGGTGGTAGAAAATATACCAGGTATTGGAAACAAAAACTGCCAGACTGAAAAAGAAAGGAGAGATACTACCCTAAGCTTTATATCGGAAAACTACCCAAGCATGGATTGGACCCATGCATACACCGACGGTTCTGTAACAAACACTACACAGAACGGAGGGGCAGGAGCATTTCTGAACCTACCAAATGGCAGAAATTTAACACTGTCATTCGCTACTGGTAAGTACACAAGCAATTTCAGAGCGGAGGCAGAGGCACTGAGGGCGGCAGTGGAAGAAATGGTGACACATAAAGAAAATGAAAGCCACACAGTCCTGCTTACAGATGCTCTGGCCGTAGTCACAGCGCTAAAAAGCCAGAACAACATTGAGCTTAATGACTTAAGAGCAGTACTCTGTCAACTATGCCAGCAGTAAGCACCAAAAAGGGTAGTGGTACAGTGGGTCCCATCACACTGTAACATCCAAGGCAACGAGGAGGCAGACAGACTGGCAAAAGAAGGTGCAAGACTACCACAAACAGATACTAGTATGACGTACGAAGAGTCAAAACGGCTTATTAAAGCCAGATACATGACCAAATGGGAAACTGAACATACCGGCTACACCAAAAACGATGCCTATTACCAGTTGAACAGAAGAGAGCAGGTCGTTGTCTTCAGACTTCGCACTGGCCCCACTATAGACTGAGGTACCACCTATTCAACAAATTGAAGATAGGAGGTACCGACGAATGCCCGTGTGGTACCGGGAAAATGACCGCTGAGCATCTGCTGCAGAACTGCCCGACATACGAGGATCAGAGAGAGCAGATGTGACCATCACCAGTGGAACCACAAGACAAGCTCTATGGCAGTGTCGACAGCCTCAGGATGACCGCCGCTTTTTTCGAAAAAATAATGCTTACTGTCTGACTGCGTACGAAGAAGAAGAAGAAGAAAAAGATACACATGAACACGAAAGCCGTTCTATTTCTATGTTTGATGGTCCTCACAATTTGCTCTTGTCTATTTTATATCCTTTATTCAGTTCTATCTTTATAATATTCAATACACATTACAATGTCTGACTCTATACGCCCACTTCTCTACGACATTTTGAAGTTTAACATTACATTTGGCTAATGAAGTAGTTTGGATACTTGGTGACAATACTGAGCTGTTGAGTCTCTTGGTTCGATTAATGTAGCAGTTGAGTATCTAGGTTCGATTAATGCAGCTGTTGAGTATCTATGTTCGATTAATGAAGCAGTTGAGTCTCTTGGTTCGATTAATGTAGCAGTTGAGTCTCTTGGTTCGATTAATGAGGCAGTTTAGTTTCTAGGTTCGATTAATGAGGCAGTTTAGTTTCTAGGTTCGATTAATGAGGCAGTTTAGTTTCTAGGTTCGATTAATGAGGCAGTTTAGTTTCTAGGTTCGATAAATGAAGCAGTTGAGTCTCTTGTTTCGATTAATGAAGCAGTTGAGTCTCTTAGTTCGATTAATGAAGCAGTTGAGTCTCTTGGTTCGATTAATGAAGCAGTTGAGTCTCTTAGTTCGATTAATGCAGCAGTTGAGTCTCTTAGTTCGATTAATAGAGCAGTTGAGTCTCTTGGTTCGATTAATGAAGCAGTTGAGTCTCTAAGTTCGATTAAACAATCAGTTGGGTTGCCAGAAGTGATCAATTATCAATATAGTAGGCAAGAAACCTCATGGAATGAATATATAAGCTTATCTATCTGCTGTGACTAATGTAGCAGTTGATTTATTTGGTTGAATGAAAATTGAAGCTTATTTATCTATGTTATTAATGCAACAGTTGATTTATCTGGTGAAATGAATATTGTAGCGCATTTATCTGCTGTGATTAATGTAGTAGTTGATTTATCTTATTGAATTAATATTGTAGTTTATTATTATTTGCTAATTTTAACGTAGTAGTTGATTATCTGACAGGATTAATATTGTAGCTTATTTTTCTAGATTCTCTAGTAGATTATTTAAATGCTGAAATTAATGTAGTAGTTGATTTATTTGGTGTTGCTAGATTAGTAGTAGATGATGTGCTCAGTGGTCATACAATGTAGCACTTGATCTAGATAGTGGACACACAATTGAGCTGTGTACCTGGAGCTGAGTTGTCTCGGGGTAAGACGTTAGCCTCGGGTGCTGGAGATCGGGGGTTCAAATCAAGATGTATTTCTTCACCTCGAATTTCTGGTATTTTCCCCGATCTCTAGGTAGTAGAGATCGGACGAACATGTACAGTGTCGTACACCTTAAAAATTCCTCAGAATTTGAAAATCGAATAGAGAAGGCTTAACGGCCCTGTCAGGAAAAATTCATGTTGGACAATCTACCCAATATATTTCTGGATCCTCATTGGTGCTACGGAGTTCGTGCATTGTGTTGAGATTGTCCAAGAAATTGTTAGAAGAACAGATCATTTATGGGTTTAACTGTGTGTAGTGTAGTGACTTTGATTCTTCGTCTAAACTAAAACTAAAGCTATTGACCTGTCGGCGCCTGTAATCTTTGTAAGAACATTCGTATTGTGCCTTCATTTGTTGAAGATTATCATTATGATGCTTCTTTCCTGCCTTTTAAACGTTGTCAAATATGTGTGCCTGCTATCCTGTTATCTATTGATAATATTGTATTTCTCACTCATTCTCTTTCTCTCTCTCTTTCTCTCTGTCTCTCTCTCTGTCTCTCTCTCCCTGTCTCTCTCTCTCTCTCTCTCTCGATGGTTGTCATTTATGTTCGTTTATATTCTAACGTAAAACAGTTCAAGTAATGTTTCTTCAACTGCTGGATGTGGTGGTCATTGATATACAGATGCTAATGTTCTTGACAGGATCAGTAAAATACAAACTTTTTCAGTTCTTAAAGGGCTGATCTCAGACCGGCTGACACGCCATCAATATGGTAAACGGGCCCTGATAAAGCCGAAGGAACTTGGGGAAAAGAAAGAAAGGCTAACTAAGAACAACAAGTGCGTGCGTTCGGCTAAGAACGTGTCAAGTTTGTTTATGGACTCCAGAGAGCGCATGACTAAGGAAGTGCCAAGTTTGTTTATAGTCTTCAACATGCACATGACTAAGAAAGTACCAAGTTTGTTTATAGTCTTCAACATGCGCTTTGCTAAGGAAATACCACGTTTGTTTATAGTCTTCAACATGCACTTGGCTAAGGAAGTACCAAGTTTTTTTATGGTCATCAACATGCACTTGGCTAAGGAAGTACCAAGTTTTTTTATGGTCATCAACATATACTTGGCCAAGGAATTGTTAAGTTTGTTTAGGGCCTTCAACATAAGCGCTGTTGAGAAGCATGCCATATTTGGGAATCGACTATTCGTGGTCATCATTCACCTTTTAGCCCAAATGGGAAGGATGGGTCACCACTGAAGCTGGCTCCTTTTTAATGGACGTCTTCTGTCAAAGAATGCACAACCATTTTCACTGTCGTTCCAGTGGGAAGAATATGTTTTAGCTGTAGATGGTCTCTTTACATGAAGCATGTTCGAGCTAATGCTGTGGATGATTTTATGGCAGTGCTTTTTGAAAATATATAATGCGGTTGCGATCCTCTAGCACAATACTCTTGCTCGTCTGTTACTCTATACTTGGAAACGGAAAGTAAGAAAGTACACGCGTGGAAGATGATAATGGCCATATCTTTATGATATAGGGTACCACATTATCATCATTATCATCAGGTTAGTCAGTCCAAAGACTGGTGTTGAAATCTTCGGATCATGTCACGCCACTGTCCTCTGTTAGTCAGTCCAGAGACTGGTGTTGAAATCTTCGGATCTTGTCACGCCACTGTCCTCTGTTAGTCAGTCTAGAGACTGGTGTTGAAGTCTTCTGATCATGTCACGCCACTGTCCTCTGTTAGTCAGTCTAGATACTGGTGTTGAAATCTTCTGATCATGTCACGCCACTGTCCTCTGTTAGTCAGTCCAGAGACTGGTGTTGAAATCTTCTGATCTTGTCACGCCACTGTCCTCTGTTAGTCAGTCCAGAGACTGGTGTTGAAATCTTCTGATCATGTCACGCCACTGTCCTCTGTTAGTCAGTCTAGAGACTGGTGTTGAAATCTTCTGATCATGTCACGCCACTGTCCTCTGTTAGTCAGTCCAGAGACTGGTTTTGAAGTCTTTTGAACATATCACGCCACTGATCTCTGTTTTTAGTAGATCTCTTTAGCTCAGTATTAGTCGGTCTCCCTATGTTCTTGCAAGCCTGTGTGATGTATTTATTTCCTTGATGTCTCATTCTTCTTTTCACTTGAATTTTGCTATCTAGTATTTTTAATAATATGACCTCCATATCTCATGTTATGACCCAGCCAAGATCTACCTTTATGTATTCCCCTCATTAGTTTTCTATGTTATCCTATATCTTCAAGCACTTGTTTATTTTCTGTTTAACTCACACTTAGCATCATGCGATAGAACCGCATCCTGAAAGCTTCTGGTTGTACATCCTTTTTGTTCAGTCCGTATTTCATAGTCGTACAATGCGACGGTTCAGATATGTGTAGTAATTATTATTTTCCGAAACTCAGCATTGTTATTATTTAAAGTTAAAAGTTGTTATTTCTCACGGAATGTCTTTTTTACTACTGTGATTCGAGTTCTAATTTCAACTTCACAGCTGGTATCTTCTGTAATAATTTGTCTCAGATATGAAAACCTCTGCACTTGTTCAAAAATATTTCCCTCGATGCTGATATTGAGTTTTTTTTATGGCCATTATCATCACCTTTGTATACTTCTTTTTCTTTTGTTCTACTGCTCCATACGGCGTCGCAGAGAAGCAGAATGCGTAGATTTCGTATTATCGTCAAGTGGGAGCTCGTGCTGTCGTTAGGTGTAAGTTCCTGAGAGTGTAACAGACACCATCGATCTACCGACGTCGTGGTCTGCCTCTTGCTCGTGGACCGAAGAACTACATATGATATGCTCTTACTGTAGGCTGGTCATAATGCATTCTGAGTAGATGACCGAAGCATTTGATTTGTTGGGCGTCAATGTAGGCACTAACTGGGTTTGCACCAATTGTCTGATTCAGCATGGTGTTGCGGATTCGGTCACAGATTGTCTTTCCGGTTGTACATCTTACACAGCGCATCTTACAGCTCTGGATCTTACTCTTATGTGTTTCTAGTAAGGACAAAGATCGACATTGATAACACAATGCATAAATAAATAGTGTATTTATCAGCCTCCTTTTAGTTGAAAGAAGCATTGTAGGGTGTTTTATAAACAAAAGTGGAGAAAGAGCACATAGTACACCCCTCAGCACTGGAAACCAATTTGTCGTACCTGTATTCTTTCGTACTACACCTTCACTGTTTACGTACAAGATACGAATATCATCCAGTAGTTGACCCTTCACACTAGATTCCTCCATTACCTCTCATAGCCTATATAGGTTTACCCAGCCAAATACCTTTCCATGACTAATGAAGGCCACATGGAGTTTCCTATTGTTTTTTTTAACTTAACGGCCGGAGCGTCAATATAATATCCGTACATCCCCTACTTTTCCAGAATCCTGATTGTGAAGTACTGAGCAGCGGCTCCACAATAGCTCCAACTCGTTGCTCAAGAACGCGTTCGAAAATGTTTCCAACGTGGCTAAGGTAGGATATGCCCATATGAAAGTTGCAATCTTTTCTGCAGCCCTTGTGTTTTCAAATAGATACCATCACCGCTTTTTGCCAATCACCAGGTAACTTACCATAACAATTTTCGAAGTATGGGAGTTTAGTCTGATCGTACGAAATTGGCTGCAATCAATTGGATTGAACGTTTCGGGTGATGTTATGTGATCGGTAGGCCATGTTCCTGTTTGGTAAATACTGTTTACATGTTGAAAAAAGTAATTCTTGTTCGGTTATACCTGCTGCTTTGATAAGTTGAATGAGTATATCATCTATCCCTTGTGCTTTGTTGTGGAGTGTAGAGCTGCGTCAAATTTATCTCTAGTTATTGGCAGATTCTGCTCTACCAAATCAGCCTCTTGAAATTGTATCAACTTGGGTGGTGTATTTTTCATCATTATACAATCCTGTTACTTATTCTCTCTATCTCTCTATTATCTTTATTTTGTCTGTCGGAAAATTCACATTTTTGTTCCACATTGTTGTCTTTACTCTTTCTGCATGTTTGTTTGATTTCTTTATGTATCAGATCTGGCCTCCCTCTCCCTTATAAATCTTCAATCAATTTCATTGCATATCTTCTTCCACCAATGTTCTCTTGCTATTTTACATTTCTAATCTATTTCCCTTTTTATATTGGTGTGCCTGGTCCTTCGCTGTTCCTTATTTATGTTTTTCCACTAACGATGTTTGTCCATCATACTCAGTATTTCCGTTTGGTATCCAAGGTTCACAAGGTCAGGTCTGACATTACATTTAGCATGCATACATAGTTTGTATCAGTTGCAGTGAATAATTGTAACCTATAATGAGTATCCATTGGTATGACCTGAATGTTATTTAATATTGCTCTTTAGTCCAGTTGATTGAACTTCTCCCACAGCTATGTCTGAGAAACGTTGTTCTTGTCGCCTTTTTTTATTTCAACCTGTCCATCTGCTGAACGTGAATAAAGTTGAGATACTTGTCACGCACGTAATAAACTGTTCGCATGCATGTATGGTTTTTATGAGTCACATCAACCACACACTGTGTGATACATTCTTTACGTACTCAGTAGGTTAACAGGTTGCAAGAAAGACTGTTAGGTCAAAACTTATATCGTATTGTAACGTACCCAAAACAGTTTAGTGGATAAGGAAAATACACACTGCTCTCATTTACAAAAACAGTAGATTTCGGCATACAAATTCACACTAATATCAGCAACGCGTCGTGATGTTTGTATTGACTATTATTATAGTCTGAGTTTTATATTTTGTGTGCAGGTAACATTTAATACATATAGTAGTGGTATGCTTAGTTGGTAAATAATTTTTCATTTCTCATATTTAGTCTAAGACCACAGGGTGCATCCTTTGCATGATGTCTATAATGAGCTGCTTGTTCAGTTTTTTAGCTTCTTATCCTAGATATGAGAGCTATATTTACGATGTCTATGTAATATGCAGGTGCTGCTACAGGGATCAAACTTAAATACATTGAAGCACACCGCTTGGAATAATTTGCAGTACGCAGTCAATACAAAATGTAAACGTAGATAGTATAATATAACTGATTCACGACTTCAATTTGAGGCTAAACATTAAAGAAAATTCTTCTTCGTCGTTCGATCTCAAATAATCGCAGTAATTTTCTTCATAAACTCAGCGGTCCTTCTCAGACATCTCTCATCGTCATACAGTTCAACTTACAATTGGGTTGGGCAGACCTTGTAGTCACTCTGCTCCTCTCGTGGAGCCAGCAGTCCTGTAGAACATTTTCCACTGTTTGTTTGTTCTCCCCACATGAGCAGATGTCTGTGTATAACTTTTATTATGTTGAACAGCTGACTTTTCAATGATGTGACCCATTATCAGTATGAATATTTTCCCTTGATCTCTTCTTGGCAACAAGTAGTGTGCTTCTGCTATATCAGATCCTGGATGTTCCTTGTGCCATTTATCTTTGAAGTTGAATTTTATCATTGTCTTCATATGTAGCTCTGCCATAGTTTGGGAGTTTGCGTCATCCATACCTCTTCATTTCCGTGTATCTTACTGTATGCAAGGATGAACATCATTTTTACTCTTGAACTTTTGGCCTATATTCATGAGTGCATCATACAGGTTGTCTAATTAATTGTTTTTATGGTTTCTGATGGCCATTATAACTGATAGGGAATCTGTAAGGAAGACTAACTTTTCTCTAGTCAAATGTATACATGACGGCAACAGAGATTTAAAAAAAATATGGAATTTGAGCATTCGGAAAAGATACAACAATAAGCTAGTAACAACGTGATCTATTGTCCGTCTAGATGGCACAACGGGCATACACTGCAATCATGCGATAGGTTATCTGAATACTTAAACTAGCAAATGAATGCATTACTTTACTTCAGTAATGCTTTCGAAGGTCCTGTTTTTTCTATCATGTTTTGCTCAATATGGTCCAATGCATTCGATTTCAGCATGAATTTTACAAATGGGTTCCCTTCCCATAGGTTAAGACCTTGCTGGCTCATGAAACCGGACGTTTTCAAGTTTAATTTTGTGAGCCGTGCCAATAACCATTATAAAAAACGCAGCCCACAGAAAATATATTTGACTCGCACCATTAACTGATTGATGCCTACGTTTCAGTGTACGATATATTTAAGCTTCAATGCCCATGCTCTATTTGTAAGTAGTGATTGTATCAAACAACCGAGTGGCACCCAGGGGAGACTAGAGAGCAACCTCTCAAAGTTTTCCTTTAATGTAGCTTAAGAAGGTTGTGTATTGAACTATTAACTATTAAATGTACATTAATTTATACATTACTATGACTGCTAGATTGCACATTAAGTCTTTTACTACAGACCGTCTTTGAGAGACACAGTTGCAGTTGTGTCTCTATACTCCGTGTGGAACGAAAACAACACAAGAAACAGGTGATCAAAAGAAATAGTACAGCATGCACATTTTGTATTTCAATACATGCTAATATATATACATATCTGTTTAGGTTTTATTAAAGATTTGCTTTTCTTGATTCTAATGGCTAATGCATGCCCCTTTCCGTCCCCAGACTGTTGTCCTTTGGACGATATCAATACGTTTTGGTCAGTGTGTGTGTCTGTTTGTAATGTGGACGTATTGGTCAGTGTGTGTATCTGTTTGTAATGTGGACGTATTGGTCAGTGTGTTCATGCGTGTTTATATCTGTTTGTAATATGTTCCCCTACGGCAGTTTTACAGTACAATCGTTTTGCCAATCTTTCTGCACGCGATGTAGTGGTCATCCCAATAAAAATATCCGACATGCACCTTCAAAATGGACACCAAGGGAATTCGAGCCCGGTATGCTGTTATTGCAAACCAAGCTTGCTCTCGATTTGTACTCTTCCTCCACGCATACACACACACACAGACACATATACACGCACACACACATGCACTCACACACACACACAGCTTCGATATATATATATACGAATACCTGTAATCAAACATGTACATTTCTAGAAATGAAAAGGGTAGTGCCAATTACACTTGCTGCAATGAATGTACCCACATTCATGGACAATACTGGGCTAACAGGGCAAAACATAGGCGCGCCATGGCCCACTTCAAAGTGGGCTTGGACCCGCTATGGTCGCGAGGGAACCAGCTAGAAATAACATCGTCATATCCGTCCTGGGCGGGACACAGCTGGCGGGGGAGGAACAACTCTCAGGTGATGGTGCTGGTCACATTTTCTTTTGGAGCGACTGCAACATTCAGCAACAACTTGAGGCTGGGGTTGGGTAGGATATAAAGTCCACTTTAATACAGCAATTAGAATGTCTATGGGATCTATCAGTCGTCAGACAGCAACCTGATGTTATTATTTGGTTCATGCAACAGTCTATCTTGTCTGTGGCTTGAGATGGATTGTAGTACGCTCAAGAAGTATGTTAGTATGACCTGGTGGCTTGTCTTTTGAGCCGTTATAGTGAGGGAGCGGACATTACAAGCAGCTGAAAAATTATTCCATGCCGGAAGTACACTGTCGAGATCAGTGACTATTGCTGATGAGCTGGCCAATACAATAGCAAAGGCCAGCACAGCTTTTGGTCAAATGCGCTTAACAGTATGGGAAGGTCGGGATATCAGCATAGTGAATAATTTGAAGGTATACCGAGCCGCCATGCTCCGATCCTGCTCTACGTGTGTGCGAGCTGGAATGTCTTCGCTTGAGAGGCCAGGAAGCTAAATTACTTTCACATGATGTGTCTGAGACGCATACTGCATTTTCCCTAGCAGGACCATATCATAGGTAATGAAATCCTTTTCAGGTATTCATATACTTTTGCAAAAAATCGAACTGAGATGGTTTGGCCACATTTCTTGAATGTCAAATGAAAGGCTTATTAAGAAGCTCATGCATAGTGAACAGTGGAAGAAGACGATTACAAGGATGTCTAGAAAAGCAAGGACGGCATGAGGAAGCCCCTTAAGTGCTGTCAAATGAACATTAGCACTCGGGAAGATCTGGCTCAAAATTGTTTAACCTGGACGGGTCTGTCATAAACGGCCTTGCACTAAGCGAAAGCATCTATATTCAGACAGCCCATGATAAACGCTCAATGCGGAGGTCTAGAGCTAATACTAGTATCTGCTGAGGATTATGTTTGCCAGTCCTGTCAGAGAACTTTCCGCTCTCGCATTGGCTTGATCAGCCACATACTCACATACTCAACGATGCATTATGACATGGGATTATGTTGGAAGTCCTCATCGACGGCGATAGGCTAATTTATTATTATTATTATATTTTTACACAGGCCAACATTTACATTAATATACAGACAAACATGCATTTTTAATTTTTGAATAAATATAAACGACTATCTTTTTTATAGATACCAACATATATTTTTCTTTCTGTAGGTAAAGGATCGTGGTCATTGTTGCTTTAAACCCACCACAGTCATTACTGTGAATTTTTAGAATGTGAAACGATAAATCCTGGAAAATCGACACATAAACTAACGCGAAAATACACAAGAGGCAAGTCTATTTCGGGATAGGGTGAATCCTTCTAATCATGAACGTTTGCACTTTCTGAAGGTGCACGTTGGGTTTGATCACACAGAGCGTCCTGCTGCTGCAAGATAACACTTGACTTCAAATGGCTCAACGCATAATGTGCCATCTGCAGCAAATCGGTTGGGAGGTATTGCCACATTCATTTTACAGCGGATACCTCGCTCCAAGTAATTTTCTCCTGCTTGGACCCCGATCAGAATTCATGGTCGGTCAGCATTTCAGAAATGACGAAGTGAAACATGTTGTCCTGGATTGGTACAGACATACTGACACATCTTTTTACTTTGAAGCTTTTCAAGCATTACTTAAAGCCTGGGAAAAGTGCATAGACATTTGCAGAAAATTGTATCGAAAAATGGCATATTGACTTTTTAGAAAAATATCTTTTTTTACCCTTACAAAAAAGTCCCTGTTTGACTTGAAGGCCTCATATATATATATATATATATATATATATATATATATATATATATATATATATATATTTACACAGACGAGGGGCCTTCAAAACAAGTAATGTACATATATACTTCATTGCAAAAATGTCAGTATAATACTGTCTGCATTCTGCTTCAATGATTCATCTATCTGTTAAGATGGTGTTGTCGTCCCTTTCAGTGATTTAAGAAGCCCTTTCTTTTGTTGCATAGTTTTACAGCACTTTGTGAGGTTGCCCCTGGTTTCATGCGCTTTGGTTAATCGCTCCGTTCTATGCTGCTCATAGTCGTTCTATAGCTGGAGACAAATTTTTTAATTTAGATCACATAGTTAAATTCTATTCAATAAGACGTCCTCGCATTTCTAGCAGTTTTCTTGTCTGTATTATACTACGTGTGCACCTTTTGATTGAGGAACCTAAGCAGCGTCAGTGCATTTATTGAGTAACGAAACAATGTTGTCTTAGTGCTGTGTTGGGGATCCAGAGATTTGCCAATCCGTCTGTTAATTCGATCTAGAAGCTTGAAACCATCACGCAGTGTTGTTTTTGGCTCTATATGTCTGCTTTTGATGTAGAGATCTATTGAGACTTTGATTGGCATGTGGTTACTACCTACGTGCAAACGATGTAATACTTTCACATTTGTAACAAACTTAATATCGTTGGACAATACAGAGTCGATTTCCGCCTTTGTATTCCAATTTGGAGATTATCAAATACTGACATCCCAGAAAAGTTGGCACCACCAGAGGGAGACCCCGTTGAACAGAACAAGAATGGCATAATCATGCACTCCATAAAGCAGCCAAAACCAGGCTTTGATCCGGGATCAGATGAAATAACTAAAGACGTCTTTAAGGCAGGAAAAAAAACTCTAGTAGTTTGTCTGTCAAAACTGTTAAATAAATTCCTCTATTCAGTACAAATTCTTGACGATATTCTCGCTCTCCGGCTCCTGACTGAACTGCACCATGCATTCAACCGCACCCTATGCGCTGTATATGTTGATCTAAAAGCTTCATTCGATTCGGTCGATAGGTCTGCTCTCTGGAAAACCCTGCAAGGCATTTGCACACTTGCCCAACTGCTGAACCTGATAAGAGAGCTACACAAGGACACCGGTTCCAAAATTCGACTGGGTGACACTCTCTCTGACAGATTGGCCTAGACTTTAGGTGTCAGACAGGAATGTGTTCTTGCCTCGGATCTATTCTGCCGTGCCGTCGAGTGGCTTCTTGCCAGTCTCGGCGTGTACCAAGAGACTGATCTCGTTTATGCGGACGATAGTGTTTTGTTCGGCACAGACAGCCATACGCTGCAGCACTCTCCGGAAATCCTAGTAAACGAAGCACCCTCCCTAGGTCTGACCATATCCTGGGCCAAGACCAACGTTCAGAACTTCATTTCCAACACAGCACCCGAGGGTTTTGACATTCAAGATCACACTGAGAAGGGCACCAACGAATTTATCTATCTCTGCAGTATGATACCATCCGATAGGCGCAGCGGTCCTGATATGTCAAGGCGGATAGGACTAGCTGCATATGCTATGCTCGACATCCGACGCGTGTGGAGTAATGGCAAGATCTCCGTTGAAATAAAAATCTGCATCTACCAGTCCTGTGTGGTCCCAGTACTGCTTTGCGGTTCAGAAACCTGGACATTACTCTAACATGACATGTCGAAACTGGAGGCTTTCAATGTGCACAACCAGAAGCATATCCTGGACATCCGATTGCATGACTACATTCGCAACGTGGATATATCTGCTAAAACAGACATGCTCCCAGTTTCAGAGACGCTTGACCGCCACCGATTTGTTTGATCTTGTATGGCTGGCCAGGAAACTCCGGCTCACAGGAAATTACACGTCGTTCCTCAGCGTCAAAGGTATTCTCCCGACCGGCAAAATGAATGGTTTCAGCAGATAGCAACCACCTTCGCACTAGACGATGCCTGGAATCTTGTCGCAGCAGTGGGTCATGGATGTGGTCGACTGACGCAATGAACATTTTTATTATTAATCAACTGATGGAAGTGGCAGGTGAACTGTGCATAATGTCTTGTATTTATTTTATGCTGTAATACTGTATTCCTAGTGTTCATTCAGACATTTTATGTGCTATTTGCCAGGTACACAAATGTCGTCTAAACTTCTCTCTGTCTTTTGCCTTTAAGTATCATGCCGGACCAAGGTTTTGTCGCAAACTATCTCTTCATATCATTGAAAGACATCTGGGGTGAGGATTAAGGGTGTAGGGCCACCACGATGTCACGTTACGTATCCATCCATTGTCAGGCAGGTGTACCACCTGTACCGTCTTAGCAACACCATATCTGCGACGTCATTGAAGAAGGTTTGACTCATGATAGTGGTGTTGCGGATGTGGTCTGGTAGTGAAAGTAAAAGTGTTCTTCGCTCCATCGCTCGTTAGCTTGTAACCACGTCATGTCACTTGTACGTATGTTCCACACCTCGCAGCCATGTACCATTGCTGGAATGGCCAGGTTGTTGAAGATGAAAGCTCTCACTTTGTTGTTTATCATCTGTTGAAGTACGGTTTTACTGCGGTTGAAGCTGAACCACTCCATTGCTATCCTTCGGGAGATCGTGTATTTATCGATTAGCAGAAAGCTATTGACAGTATCGAGACCAATGTTGTGGTAAATGTCCTCAGAAACCAGGGCATTTCTGAAATCTATTTCCCACTGATTGAGGCAACTAACAAAGACTGCAATGCAGCGATCACGCTATACCCCTGCCCAGTATATCACCCATTTACGATTTGCAGATAACATGGTGATCATAAGTCATGCAATAGGAGAAACCCAACAATCATTGAACAGCCAAACTGGGGTCGGCAGAGCTGCGGAACTGAAGATAATTGACAATAAAACACAATGCTTTAGAAACCTTTACTACCCAATTCAGGACATCAAGCTAGGATAGAAAACCATCGAGGATGTCAACTTCTATATCTACCTAGACCAACAGATAAATGTCAACCTTAAAATCGACCACGAAATCCCTTGGTGACCGAAAACAGCTTGGTATTGCTTAATTCAATTAAGCCAACAATTAGAGAAATGAAAGACACCACGGCAAGAGCATACACTTTCAATTCCTTGGACATTCCAGCAACGTATGCAACGGATGTAACGTGTGGAACTTGCACAAATCAGATGTTGAGAAGCTCAGATATTCAGAGAGTAGTGGAACGACACATACTATAAATGTCGATACATAATAATACTGTAACGAGGAAATTTGACATCAAACTTTGTTTCGGATGTTGTGGATGCAGCAATATCACACAAACATCGTTGGGCTGGGCATGTGGTACACATGCCATACAACAGATGGGCACGTAGAGCAATGTTTTGGTGGTAATATGCTTGTTCTCGCTCACAGGATCGCCCACCGATGCGATGGCGAGATGGACTGACCAAAGACCTTGACCTTGATTAGTACAGCGTTGCAAAAGATCGGGACGCATACATACTATTGTTGGCTTCCTGACATACCATACATCTACCAAATTGGCGCAGAGAATAATGCGATGTCCTTCGATGTACATATATAATGTATCAATATTTCCACAAATATCAATATTTATATTTTTCTACTAATTCCAGCAAATATCTGTGTATACACATCAGTATATATTTGTCTGTGGTTGTTGTTCTATATGTGATATACAATTTTCTGCATGCATATATAAATCTGTACCTACACCATCATTATGTGTCCGTCTGTTTCCCTTGGAGCATATTGCCGCAACATCATCATCATTATCTGGTTGATCAGTCCGGAGACTGGTTGTAAGATTGCCTGAGTATGTCTCTTCATTTGACGCTATCCTCTGCAGTTCTATTCCTTGCAGCATAAGTGGTACTTTAATGTATCTGCATGCCTGAGATGTAAAGGTGAGTCTTTGTCGCCACAGTCGTCTCTTTCCTTGAATATTTTCCTCTAGTATCTTCTGTAGAAGACTTTAATGTCTCATATTGTGAACTAGCCAACTCAACCGACGTTTTTGTATCAAATGTAATGTTTATCTTTATGCGCCCACGTCATTGAGTACATTGTCATTGGATCTTCTTTCTGTCCAACTCACTCTTTCCATTTTACTGTAGCACCACATTTCAATCGCGTCCAAGCTTTTTTTCATCCTTCTTTGCCGAAGTCCATGTTTCTGACCCATACAGTACTATTGGCCATATATGAGTGGCGATTATTCTTTTCCTGAGTTCTGTCCTGATATTATTTGAGGCTAACAATTTATGTTTTTCTCTGAAGCCCCTTTTTTTTCAATTGCAATCCTTGTCTTAATTTATGTTTCATTGCGGGCATCTTCTGTTATGGTTTGCCCAAATATGTAAACTTTTGTAACTTGTTCGATTATTTCTCCATCGATGGATATATTTGTCTGCTTATGTTGCTTAGATATTGCCAAAGTCTTTGTCTTCGATGTGTTTATTTTCATGCCAACATTTTTGGCAGTGCAATTAATTTTATCAAGCAGCGTTTGCAACGTTGATACTGATCCTTCTACTATCTCTTGGTCATCGGCAAATTTGATGGCATTAGCTTTCATACCATTAACTATGATACCCTTATTTTAACTCCGCATAACCTTGGCCAATATTATCTCAGAATATGCATTTTAGAGACTCGGTAAAAGCAAGCAGCCTGTCGTCTTATGGAAACTGGATCCGCGAGACCTTCTGTGATTGAAATAATCGCCTCTTGATTTTCATACAGGTTCTGGATTAACATAATGAGTAATCATTCTATACCTATTTGCTGCAAAATCTTAAATAGTTTACTCCAGGGAACTTTATGAAAAGCTTACTCATAGTCAATAAAAACAAATCAAAAGTGTACGTCCTTGATCAATCATTCTTTCTTCGAGAAATCACAATGATACGATAGCATCCCATATACCTCTGGCCTTGCGAAATCCAAACTGGTTATCTTTCAGTACCTCTTCTGTTATCATTAATTCTGACATTAATAATCTTCAAAAGAATTTTAGATGCAAGTTCCTATTCTTCGTCTTGATTTTCTTTTAGGCAAACGAGACCCAGATTGAGATGACTTTCTTTTCGACAGATCATCGCCATGTGTTCCTTGGCCTTGCCCCTCGTTTCTTTCTCTGTGAGTTATAATCCAACGTATGTCTGGTGAAGCTGTCTCGCTACTTGCTGAGAAAGTACGCTATCCATTGTCACTTTTTCTGTCCAATTTCCTGCAATATTGGTTGTTGTCAGGTTATTTTTCCAAAGATCTACATATGCTGTTATCTCTGGCAGTTTAACATGAAGAATGAGACGAAGCCACTTGTTAAATCTGCAGTGTGGGTGGAATAGCCTAGTCAAATGCCGTGTCTAAGAGTCCTATAACAGGACCAAGTTTAAATTCGTGACAATTGAATTTAAAGCAAATATGGCCCGCTTAATCCTGACATTAACATATTGGTCTGTATCACCGTCTGTGTCAATTTAGCTTCTCAAATATGTGAAATTGTGCACAACTTCAATTATCTTATCAATAATCTTAAAAGGGTTTCTTTGTTTATTATTTATTTTCATTTCCTTCATTTTGTTAGCACAAATCAACAATCTCTCGTTTGTTGATTAATTTTGTTGTCTATTTCTCCTTTAATGCTTATTTCGCAACATACGTATATCACCCGCAAAAACGACAACTTTCAGCTGCGTATCAAATGTCCATTGTTTTCCTGTTTTTCTGCCATCAGTTGTTTGATGCAGTCCGTGACAATGAGAACGATTGTTGGAGATAGTAGACATCCCCGTTTGACCCCAGTTTCAACTGTAAATGGAACTGACAATTGGCTTTTGTGGATTATTCTACTTGTGTCCTGTTCATAGACATATTGTTTAATTCTTATACATTTATCTGGTATTCTAACTGAACCAATATTTTCCATATCGCTATTCGGATTATACTAGCCATTCTATCTATGTGTTTTCTCTTTTACAGCTTGACACTCTTTTTTACTTTCTTGTTTAGTTGAGAATATAATGAGCGCAGCATTGTTTTTTCTTCTTGTCCTTTGCATGTGCTTATTTGTAGTTTCATAGTCATTCTTTCTCCTGTCTGGATCAATTTGCTTGCTGTGAGTCGTTTCATTTGCTGTTCATTTTCTCTTTCCAAGAATTTCTTCCGAATTGTTAGATCAAGCTTCTGGCAGTGACATGATTTCGTCTATGAGATTTCCAAGGATTTAAAATCAATTCATCAGATTATTGGTAGGCCACAAGTGTTTAATGGATAATACCTCACGGTGAGAGGCAGCCACTTTTTCGCAACATAGGAAAGCCTGGATCCTATTTGTTCCACCAAGCCTGCCTAGCTCCCGTATGGCTCCAAGCGCCATTCCCCAAGAAACAGTTTTGACTGGCTGGCTAAACTAGGTGAGCAAACGTGGAATAAAAACAGAAGCAAATACTGGAAGAAGGAGCATGACAGTACTGCTTGACAGGACACATAAGAACTGAACATGCTGATGAAAAAGAAAAAAAAACTCAGATGGGAAAGACTCGATAGTTATGCAAGACAACTTTCCTAAGAGAGACAACTCTAACACCAAACCAATGCGGCCTTGCCGATAGGCTTGGGACAGTCAACGATTAAGGAGGACAACCCTAGAGAAACGCATGTAAAAATCGGATACACAGGGCCACATACCTAACAAATCAGTGCCATTTAAATCGCTGTATGATGACGTATTTATGGCTTGCTTTAACTGCTATATCCTTCAATGTCCTAAGTATTATTGACATAATCGCTAAAAGCTGGTGATGATCTGAGCTCCGTCCGTTCATTTTGTTATGCTCACATCCTGTAAACATCTTCTCCATTTCCGGTGTATTGTAAAATGGTCATCTTGTTTTGGGTGTGTCCATCTGGTGAGAAGCAAGTTGTCTCATGCACTCGTATGTGTGGGAAGATGGTGCTTCGTATAACCCGGTCACTGAAGTCACAGACCACGACCCTTCTGTGGGGGAAGATGGAGCCTCGAGTAGGCCGGTCACTGAAGTCACAGACGATGAGGAATATTTCCCAATTTTGATTTGTTTCTCATGCGATTGTGTCGATAATCAATTCATAATTGCTGTTGTCTGTTTCAATGTGTGCATTTAGATTGTCCATTTCTATCCTGATATTCTACTTCGGAGTCCACATTTTCTTGGAGCATATAAAAGAGGCCTTGTTTGGTATTTTCATCAGCATTGTTTAATGAAGAGCATGATAGTTGTTTTCTCGCTTTTGGGTGATATCTTGCTTGTATTATTCTGCGACATTGGTTCTCATTCTATAAATGTCTTCCTTGCGGTTACTGACAACGATATGACGACTTTGGTGCACATGGACTTCAACTTCATGACCTGAATATGATGGTTTCTCTTGTATTTAATTTGGGGGATCATGCACCCTTTATTCTTACCTCTGCAAGACGCAGACCTCAGCTTCTGTCATTCCATTGCTTAAGCAACTGGGGCTGCCTTTCAAGATTCGTACAGGATTATGATTTTCGAGACTGCATCTTGGTTTATGTCTTCATCGTCAGAAGACTTGCCGACTACCTGTCTTCTATTAACTGGCTTTCACCAGTTTGCGTCGTTTGCCTCACCTGTGCAGGACCCTTGGGATCCAGTCAGTAGTACTGGTATTTTGATTTTATGTTGCGGTTTCCGTAATTGTGTTATGTTTTCTAGGGTTGTATTGTTAGCCTTAACCCAATCCGCAAAACCTAGATAGACGTGTACTTTTTCCTGTCCTGTCACTTGGTGACCTGTTCGCCTTGATTTGCAAGACTTCCGCCGACATAGCTACGAGGAATATCACAGCACTCAAGCATTCCACCACCACCTCATGGCTGTGCACACGAGGCAGCTTGTTTCACCAATTGACAGCGTATTGCTTCCATTCTCTCTGAGACTTTAGTGTAATGCACGCATGTTTAGTTTTTGCGGTTTATTTATGGAAGTGAACAGGAAAAGGTGTCTCTTTATGTAATTAAAGACACGTTTTTCAAGTATTGCCATTTTATTCTCTATTTCCGGGAGAGGAGAGAGAGGTAGGAACCGAGGGCAGTTATCTAAATGAGAAATCAGTTTTGCCCTATCACACAACAACGTTTATCTTTCTAACCAGTATCCCTTCACACAACAACGTTTATCTTTCTAACCAGTATCCCTTTCCCACAACAACGTTTATCTTTCTGACCAGTATCCCTTTCATACAACAACGTTTATTTTATGACCAGTATCCCTTTCACACAACAACGTTCATCTTTCTGTCCAGTATCCCTTTCACACAACAACGTTTATCTTTCTGACCAGAATCCCTTTCACAGAACGTTTATCTTTCTGACCAGTATCCCTTTCACACAACAACGTTTATTTTTCTGACCAGTATCCCTTTCACGCTGCGTTTTCCAACCTGAGATCTATCTGTAATTGGTCTAGACATTGATCGAAGTTAAGAAAGATTACATACCCGCTAACAAACCAGCATAATCAATTGTGGTCCACTTTACGACTCAGAGTTGTTAATACTCCGACGGCTAGTCGTGTTCTTGGCCAACCAAAGTCTTCACCTGTGTTGTTCTGTTAGAAATCTTCCAACGGCTGCCCGTGTTCTAGCCCAACTAAACTCTTCACGTGTGTTGTATTGTTAGAGAACTTCCAACGGCTCCACGTTTTCTATCCCAACCCAACCAAATTCCTCACCTTTGTTGTACTGTTGTGCATTTTAGCCAGTTTCGGGTAGTATTTCTTTTCCAGCTCCACGTTTATTTATCTTTCTTGAAAAGTAGAGAGATTGGCAAACAGCTATGTCATGTATAGAATGTGCACGCCTGGATGACTCACCCCATAGTATACCTGCAGCTATTGCACCCCATGAAAGCATACTTTCACTCTCAATAAAACATGTCTCCATTTTCTTTGCGTTACAAATGGAAAACAGAAACGTACTCATTGCTAGACGTGTATTTTCCTGTCTGAGACGTTGTTTTTCTTCATTTCTTATATTCTGACTAACTGACATGTTAACATGTTATTTTCTCTATGTTTTGTACAGCCTAGAGCGATGTGATATATTGTACAATTGTACAGTCTAGGATGAAGTGAAATATTGTACAGCCTAGGGCGAAGTGATATATTGTATAGCCTAGGACATAGTGATATATTGTCTTTGCCTCATGATTGTTGTTTCCCATCTTTGTCTTACTTCTCAGGCAATTGGACCTGTGATATTATTGCATGCCATTCAACATCGACTTCAGGCCTTCGTTTGCAGGTTCCTACGGAAGATAATGGGCATAAAGTGAATCGAAATGGTGAGGAATGAAGTCCTATTGGAAAGGAGTCAACAATATCCACTGGGAAAACAAGTTAAGCGAAGAAAATGAGGCTGTATTGGACTTACGCTTTGGCGGAGAAACTTTGCAGAAATAGCCAAAGCAAAGATGCACGAAGATCCCATAAACGCACTAACAACACCAAAACCCATCACTACTGTACGAAAACCTACCTGGAGGCAGGATATATTTCCAGAGGTGGTAGAAAATATACCAGGTATTGCAAACAAAAACTGCCAGACTGAAAAAGAAAGGAGAGATACTACCCTAAGCTTCATAACGAAAAGCTACCCAAGCATGGACTGGACCCATGCATACACCGACGGCTCTGTAACAAACACATCACAGAACGGAGGGGCAGGAGCATTCCTGAACCTACCAAATGGCAGAAAAATAACACTGTCATTCGCTACTGGTAAGTACACAAGCAATTTCAGAGCGGAGGCAGAGGCACTGAGGGCGGCAGTGGAAGAAATGGTGACACACAGTGAAAATGAGAGCCATATAGTCCTGCTTACAGATGCTCTCGCCGTAGTCACAGCGCTAAAAAGCCAGAAAAACACTGAGCTTAATGACTTAAGAGCAGCACTCTGCAAACTGTGCCAGCAGTCCGCACCAAAAAGGGTAGTGGTACAGTGGGTCCCATCTCACTGCAACATCCAAGGCAACGAGGAGGCAGACAGACTGGCAAAAGAAGGTGCAAGACTACCACAAACAGATACCAGTATGACGTACGAAGAGTCAAAACGGCTTATCAAAGCCAGATACATGACCAAATGGGAAACCGAACATACTGGTTACACCAAAAACGATGCCTATTACCAGTTGAACCGAAGAGAGCAGGTCGTTGCCTTCAGACTTCGCACTGGCCACAACAGACTGAGGTACCACCTATTCAACAAATTGAAGATAGGCTGTACCGACGAATGCCCGTGCGGTACTGGTAAAATGACCGCTGAACATCTGCTGCAGAACTGCCCGACATACGAGGATCAGAGAGAGCAGATGTGGCCATTACCAGTGGAACTGCAAGACAAGCTCTATGGCAGTGGCGACAGCCTCAGGATGACCGCCGCTTTTTTCGAAAAAATAATGGTTACTGTCTGACTGCGTACGCAGAAGAAGAAGAAGAAGAAGAAGGACTTTGGAAGGCACAGTCCTACATAGCCAGACATGCTCTTACATGGAATCAAGGAAAGAGAGAGAGAGAGAGAGAGAGAGAGAGAGGTAGGTTCATAAATACACGGAGAAAAGAATGTGAGAAGGAACTAAGAATGAATGATAACACCATGAGAGATGCAGGAGCAGCCCAGGATCGTGTATCCTGCCAGGATGTTGTTAATGGTCAATGAACTGAGAGGAGGGACGAGCTTAGATTGATTGACTCAACGAATGGAATATGTTCTGTATTTGCCTTATTATCTGGCAGAATGTTGATTCTTTCGTTTTGTTTTCTCCGAATTGCTGCTCCCTTTTAAGCTTATTCTTTGACTAAATGTCCTGTGTTTCCTTTTCTATTACAAGTTCTTCTTTACTTGTATCTTTTCTATTGAAAAGATGATGTAGCTTGTCCACCTGTCTCGTGTCTTATTAATTATTCCTTCCATTTCTGCTTCCTGATATATCTTGCTGTTAACTACCACTTCCAGTCCGTTTCACGGCTTTCTAATATATATATTTAGGGAACGGCGTTGGCTAGTGGTTAAGTGACACGGTTCAGAACTAGAAGGTGCTGGGTTCTTCTTCTTCTTCTTCTTCATCGTACGCAGTCAGACAGTAACCATTTTTTTTCTCGAAAAAAGCGGCGTTCATCCTGAGGCTGTCGACACTGCCATAGAGCTTGTCTTGTGGTTCCACTGGTGATGGTCACATCTGCTCTCTCTGATCCTCGTATGTCGGGCAGCTCTGCAGCAGATGCTCAACGGTCATTTTCTCGGTACCACACGGGCATTCGTCGGTACCACCTATCTTCAATTTGTTGAATAGGTGGTACCTCAGTCTATAGTGGGGCCAGTGCGAAGTCTGAAGACAACGACCTGCTCTCTTCTGTTCAACTGGTAATAGGCATCGTTTTTGGTGTAGCCGGTATGTTCAGTTTCCCATTTGGTCATGTATCTGGCTTTAATAAGCCGTTTTCACTCTTCGTACGTCATACTAGTATCTGTTTATGGGAGTCTTGCACCTTCTTTTGCCAGTCTGTCTGCCTCCTCGTTGCCTTGGATGTTGCAGTGTGATGGGACCCACTGTACCACTACCCTTTTTGGTGCGGACTGCTGGCATAGTTGACAGAGTACTGCTCTTAAGTAATTAAGCTCAGTGTTTTTCTGGCTTTTTACGCTGTGACTACGGCCAGAGCATCTGTAAGCAGGACTATATGGCTTTCATTTTCTTTATGTGTCACCATTTCCTCCACTGCCGCCCTCAGTGCCTCTGCCTCCGCTCTGAAATTGCTTGTGTACTAACCAGTAGCGAATGACAGTGTTATTTTTCTGCCATTTGGTAGGTTCAGGAGTGCTCCTGCCCCTCCGTTCTGTGTAGTGTTTGTTACAGAACCGTCGGTGTATGCATGAGACCAATCCATGCTTGGGTAGTTTTTCGATATAAAGCTTAGGGTAGTATCTCTCCTTTCTTTTTCAGTCTGGCAGTTTTTTTTCCAATACCTGGTATATTTTCTACCACCTCTGGAAATATTTCCTGCCTCCAGGTAGGTTTTCGTACAATAGTGATGGGTTTTGGTGTTGTTAGTGCGTTTATGGGATCTTCGTGCATCTTTGCTTTGGCTATTTCTGCAAAGTTTCTCCGCTTTAGTTTCACATTTCCCAAATTGTTAAGTCTCTGGTGCATTGGGTGGTCAGTCAGTCTTCGGAGTTTCTCTGACTGCAGCTGGGCTCTTCAGTCTCTTCTATCGGTCATGGGTTGCAGCTTTGTAATCTTTCCAAGTTCTACAATTGGCGTTGACTTCATGCCTCCTGTTATAACTCTCATGGCTTGGTTTTGAAGTTTGTTAACTTTATCGAAGTTCGCCTTTGCTGCTGTTGTCCATGCCGCAATCCCATACTCAAGAACTGGTCTCACTCTTCCAGTGTACAGTTTCTTTAGTATACTTTCGTCTGCTCCCCATCTTGTATCAGCAAGTTTCCTCATGATTGCCATTCTTTCTCTGGCTCTCATTCGGTTTCTCTCGATCTGACTTTTCCATGTCATGCGCCGATCAAATATGATTCCCAGATAGTTTGGGTTGTCGTTTGGTTGCAGGAATTTGCCATTTAGACTTAATTTGGTGTTTTGGAGTTTGATTGAAAGCGAGCATATTGTACATGTGGTTTTCTCCTCGTTTATTTTGACCAGCCATGAGTTCGCCCACTCTTCCAGCGATGTTAGGGACTGCTGCATGCGATTTCTTGCTATGTTGAGATTCTTTTCAGAGGTCCACATAGCCAGATCGTCTGCAAACATTGAACTATGGACTCTTCTTGGTATATTCTCTGTAATGTCGTTTATATACACCAGGAAGAGTGTGGGTGACAGTACTCCCCCTTGGGGTACTCCCTGCTCGAGTGTCACCTTTTTGCTCATCTGCCCTTGTACTAGGACTCTGGCCGTTCTTTGTTTGAGGTAGTGGTTGATCCACTTGTACATTCTCCCACAGACTTCACTTCTCCTTAGCTTGACTCTAAGTCCGTCTTTCCAGACGTTGTTAAATGCCTTTTCCAGGTCCACCCAAACCGCTACTGTGTGTTTCTGTGCCTGGTAGGCATCTTCTATTTCCTGGGCTATGAGGATGACCTGGTCCTCAGTGGATCTGTGCTGTCTAAAGCCGGCTTACTGTGGAATTAGTATTCGTTTTTCTTCCAGATGCCACATCAGTCTGGTGTTTATCATACGTTCCATCAGTTTGCCGACACAGCTCAGCAGGCTGATAGGCCTGTATCCATTTGGATCTGTTTTGTCCTTTCTTTTCTTTGGTTCTGGTACAAGTACTGCGTCTTTCCATGTCTGGGGTACAATTCCCCTTTTCCAGCTTTGGTTCAGGACCAATAGCAGTTTCCTCTTTGCTGTTTAACCCAGTTCCTTCAGCATTTCGTTTATCCCGTCTTTTCCGGGAGATTTCCTTTCTCATGGCCTCTTCCATTTCACTCATTGTTAATTTGGCCATCATGTGCTCTTCTGGTGCCGTATTTATGTTGTCGTGCCCCTTTTTCTCTTCACTAATGTCTGTATGCTTATCTGCAGGGACCTCGATGTGGTTTGCTTTGGCATAGTGTTCTACAATAGCGTTTGCGGCTTTTTTTCCAGTGAGCAAGTTTTCGCCCTGCTTGATGGTAATTTGTTTGTTTGAAGGGGTTTCGTCATTCGTGGCTCTGACTAGTTTCCATAGCTTGTTCCCTTCTTTGTCTAGGTTGAGGCTTTCGGTTTTGTTTTTCCAGCTCTCTTTTGCTGTTTGGATTAGAGTGTATTTGTATTTCGCCGTGGCGGCTTTGAGTGCGATATTTGCCTCCATAGATTGTTCTCGCTTTGCCATGTTCCTAGCATTTGTTACTGCATCTTCCGCTTTCTGCAACTCATCATTACAGTAGGACTTATAGTTTTTCCTAGCTCCTCTTGGGATGGTTTCAGTGGCGGCTTGCATTATTGCCTTGCTTAGGCTTTCCACCATGGGCTTCATTTTGTTGTTTCGTGTGTTGATGGTTTCATACAGCCCATCTGTCAGGATTGCAAATCTGTCCCAGTCGGCTCGTTTGTAATTCCAACGTGGGAGCGGTTTTGTTTCCTGTGGGCCTACTTCCATATCAATGTCTAGCCTGATCGGCCTGTGGTCGCTACCTGCCAGTTGGTTTAGCACCTGGCGGTCTATTTTATGGTGTATGTCCAGGCCAAATCTGGAGTCGAGGTGGTATGCCATGTTCTAGAATAGAAACTAGGGTTATCCTCCGGCCTATTGATTAGGGAGAGATTTGTGTCTATCTCCCAATCTTCCACTTCGTCATCTCTGCTGTTTGTGTCCGAGTATCCCCATCTCTCCGAGTGGCTGTTGAAGTCTCCAACTACTATGCAATTGGAGTCTTTGACGTCCATACTCGAGAGCGATAGGTCCTTATTTGGTGGTCCGTACAGATTGAAAATGCGGAGCTTCGTCTCTTGAGCCATTATGTCAACTACTACAATTTCTGCTTGTCCGGTGTGGTTGACAGATACCGCGCTACTCGGTATGCAGTTTCGGGTCAGTATCAGGACCCCCTCCTTTGTGACCTTCTCTATCGAGAAGGAAGGTCTGGCATCCTCTGATTGAGAATTTGTGGTTTTTGTTGAGGTGCGTTTCCTGGATACATGCCACGTCAATCTTACCTTCATGCAGGTGATGTGTTAGGGAAAGCTTTTTGTTAACGACACCCTCCGCATCCCACTGTAGTATTTTGAGGGTCTTTAGATTTTGGTCAATGGGAGTTGCCCCATAGCCACGTGCCTTGACTCCACGACACATTGGTGGGTGACCACCAGTAGTCAAGGGTGGGTCCCTTCGACGCGTGAGGCCCGGCACTCTCGCTGCCTGGCGGGACTCCGCAGGATGAGCGCCATACTTTTTTCTGATCGGTTGTACTGTCATCATACTGCGATTTACGTTGCACTGTTAAGCCTGTGGCCCAGTGCATCCGATTTCAACAGGCGTTTCTGTAGGGATGCCCTCCTTAGCCTTTGGCTCTCCCCAGCCTATATGCAAGGCAGCAGTTGTTTGTGATCAGAGTTGTCTCTCTTATGGAAGTTTTCTTACCAGACTAAAGAGTCTTCACTACTCGTGTCTATAGGGTGCGGTGATGATATATGAGATGATATATGATATGGACTGGTTTACCCGGAAGAGAGGCAGTCCAGTGTGTCTGTATCCCAGGATCGTCACGTCCTGCCAGAAACGTAGCATTTGCATGTGAGTGGGGTATCTCTTTGCTCCCTTTATTTTCTTGGCTTCTATGCAGGGATGGTACGCCTAGCATTTCCCGCCACCTGGGATGTTGACACAGTGGGGCAGGTGTGCAATGTCCGCTAGTCTGCATCTCTTCTGCGTCCATTGGTATGGCTGATAGCGTACAGAGGTAGATATCGAAGCAGAAGTGCATTTAACCAGGGGACAAGCCTATTAATGTCACGGAGATGTTGTTCGCCTGGTTTGCGGACATATCTCGTGGTCAAGGAATGAGTCTCGACAATTCACAGTGAGGTGGCTGCTCTTCTGTTTTCTACACCCCGACAAAGAACTAAGTCTTATGTTGGTGGTTTCGCACCCCATCGCCGTATAGGGTGAATATCGAGCAGCTATCCGCCCGCTTTGATCGGCGGATGGAAGATACCTCTTTCAGTGCTCGACCTAGTAGGGGTGAGGTGCGATCCCCAGGTCCCGACCATATCGAAGCCTCCCATTGCAGTGGTGCTGAGAATTTGGGCGGGATTCCGGCTTACAGGCGTCCGGCCGTAATCCCTCACATGGTAGCCTCGCGCCATTGGCTTATCAGCCTGGTACGTGAACCAAATGTCTGCGGCTCCTCTCGAGTTGAGCAGGATTTCCATAGCAACGCCCTGTCATTTGAAGGGTCAAAATGACCTGTCTTCCGATGGTCTATTTCCAGCACACGTTCACTATTTGACCAGGACGAATTAATCGAGGGCTTTTGTTTGTCAGTGACCAGGTATCTGGAACCTGCGGTTTATGCGGGGTTAAAACACGATTTCCGTAGCGTTCCTTCATTAGAAGGTTAGAGAGCTGACCTGTTTTCCGTGGGTCTAATACCAGCACACGTTCACTATTAGACCCAACGAAAGTGCTCTCGATTTGTCAGTCGTTCTACAGTATTTGCGTGTTGAGTCAAATTTAGCCGCAGGCTCCACTCCTGGTAGTGCTCTTCCGTCAATTCCTTTATCAAACACTGAATGCAGACCAACCGAGCCACAGATGGCATAACCCCAGATTTCTGAGGGTCTAAATCCAGCATCCGTTCCATATTAGACACAAGAGAAGTGGTCTCGGTGTGTCAGTTATTTCAGTGTTGGCCGTGCTGAGTCAAATTAAGCCGCAGGCTCCACTCCTGGTGGTGCCCTTCCGTCAATTCCTTTAAGTTTCAGCTTTGCAACCATACTTCCCCCGGAACCCAAACACTTTGGTTTCCCCGAAGCTGCCCACAGAGTCATCGAAGCAACTCCTGCGGATCGCTAGTCGGCATCGTTTATGGTCAGAACTACGACGGTATCTGATCGTCTTCGCGTTCTTGATTAATGAAAACATTCTTGACAAATGCTTTCGCAGTAGCTCGTCTTGCGGCGTTCCAAGAATTTCACCTCTAACGCCGCAATACGAATGCCCCCGTTTGTCCCTGTTAATCATTACCTCCAGTTCCGAAAACCAACAAAATAGAACCGAGGTCCTATTCCATTATTCCATGCACCATTATTCAAGCAGCCGAGGCCTGCTTTGAACACTCTAATTTTTTCAAAGTGAACGCGAAGAGCACCCGTGGGAGAGAGCCGGCAAAAAGCACCCGTGGGAGAGAGCCGGCAGACGGTAGGGCAGGAGACAACGGGCAGTGAACCGGCGCGAGCCGGACCGCCCACTTGCGCCTGAGATCCAACTACGAGCTTTTTAACTGCAACAACTTTAATATACGCTATTAGAGCTGGAATTACCGCGGCTGCTGGCACCAGACTTGCCCTCCAATAGATCCTCGTTAAAGGGTTTAAAGTGTACTCATTCCAATTACGGGGCCTCGAAAGAGTCCCGTATTTTTATTTTTCATCACTACCTCCCCGTGCCGGGAGTGGGTAAGTTGCGTGAGATTGAATCGCGGCGGCGAGACAACTATCCCGGTGCTGGGTTCAATCCCCATCACAGCACCGGCCGTTACCCCGGGGACGCAAACCCTTAGAAAATGCAAGCGGAAGCAGGCCCTTACATAAAATGCATGCTGAAGTCGGATGCATTGAGCCGATAAGCGCAAAATAAAACCACAATGCAACGCACACCGCCTTGGGAATTAGAGAAATAAGGAAAACGAAAACAAAAATTTAAAAAATTTAAATATCTTTATTTATGTCAGTACCTCTCTTTTCTTCCCGCGTGTCTTGGTCTTTCTCTGCTTCTATAACCCTGTGGCTTACAGAACAGATATATATCTGGAGACTTTCTTTGATGAAACCTGTTGTGTAGGTTTCTTGCATTTTACTCTGCACCGTGTGATTAGACTCCGGACGCACGACCTATTTCTCTGGTAGATGATTGAGACAATTTTCTTTCATTCTTACGTGAATAATCGTCGTGGGATGCTTAAGTCGACTGTGCTGCACCAAGTTGCGCGCTCAATGTGAGCAACTGTTGTTGCGCCAACACTATCATGTCATCTACCAAGTTGCTTTGCAGTCGCCTATTTGCCATGTAGCTAGATCTACCATCATTGTAAGACATCAGTGGAAATAGATGAGGGTCCATTTTCAAGAGCATTTTTCAAAACTAGTGTATTTTGTGCCTGGAAATGTATTCAGCACAAGACATAGTGCCGACCATACCGCGAATGTTGTCGCTCAGCATTCTGTCGTTCCTGGTGGCATCGATGATCTTCCTCAATCACTTCATTTCACACGTCGAATTTCTGTCCTCACGAGCCCTGGACAGAGGCGATGTTTGGCACTGGTAGCACAGAGACGGCATACATATACCGTTCATCATCTGTTGTTTTATTGCCATTTTGTTTTAGATAACATTAGTCCTGAAGTCCTTTGACATCCTTAGTGGATCTTACGACATGTATGAGCGGTTATACTGCAACTAATCTTTTCTTCCCTATTTTGCTCCGGCATTATACGGACGCAATCGAAGATATTTGGTGACTGACTAGAAATATTCAAAAATACATCTAATGAAAATACCAACAGAGACGCAAGAATAATAGTATAGTGTTAAAAAACAAAAAGTGGAAAACATCTATAAATAGATATGATCAGATACATCACTTAGACGAAAAAGAACATACCAAACCTACGTTACCCCCAAATTACTAGCAGTGGGGAACGGGAGGGGAACAACTTTACAAATGAAATAACTAATCAGAGAAGAATGCAATAATATATATAAATATGGGATACCAATATATATATATAGGGCTAAATAGGGTACTTGTCTGAGAAATAGTTTCATATCTACTCACGGGATGGATGCAGGATACGAATTGACGGACAGAGACAGGATGAAATTGTCAGAAGGGTGTTAGAAGGTAGGATAGGCCGAATAGCGGCTAAATACTGAAAGACCAAATGGCGATAACGACTGGACAGAAAATGGAAAGACAAATAGATGAGGCCGTGATGAGATGACTATTAGGAAAAGGTATGGAAGATATTGATGATATGCAGCTAGGGGCAGCCTATGCCGGAGATCAGTCTGTTCTCAGGCGCGAATCGATGACGATCGTCAGAGAAGCAAGAAACCATGTCTGTGACACTGATATCTGCTTTACCCAGCTGCCTAGGACCATTGCAGTGGCAGGCAATAGGGAAGCCAGTGTCATTATAGATGTCGTTGTGATGTTGCCCGAAATGCTCACGTCGTTCTAGACCATCTCCCCATTGTGTGCCATACCACACTGGCGACAAATGATGGAATAAATGAGGTTGTGGGACTTGCATATGAAACCTTCTTTGATGACTAACTCTACTTTGGGGAAGGTAACCGATCGAGTTAGGATAACACATGGTCACGTATTGCACAGCTTGATGCCTAGATGGATGTGTTGTCTAGTGCGCAAACGACCACTGACCAGCATGTCCCACAGGTTCTGTCCCGCCTGAAGGCAACAAGCGGCGGATCGGGAAATACCTCAAAAGGGAACAATTCGGAATGAAGGATATGGAGAGGACAGAATAGGATATTCCGTACAGAGCCGCAGTGAGGATGATATGTGAGAACAACTTTCACATGGTCAGAGGGAGGACTGTGAGTGGGAGTGCGGGAGACGTGTCGTCCTGAAATAGGCGTCTGAGGCAGATTGGCTTGGAAAAATGGAGTGAGTCATAACAGGATTGAGGATGAGAAGAAGTGTAGAGGAGGTAGTTGTGGGCGTCAGTGGGCTTGTAGTAGACAATGGTGTAGAGGCGAGAAGGGCAAATGGAGACCGTGATGTCGAGAAAGTGAATAGGCGTGAGGAGGATATCTGAAATGGATAGAAGGATAGAAGCTTTTAAGAGGTCCTTTTCAGGCATATCGTTAATACCAATAGCATCGTCGATGTATCAGTAGTACATCTGGGGTCAAGAGCCCTGATACTGATGAGAAATACTGTGTTCCAAGGTCCCCCATGAAAAGTTAAGATTAGCTGGGGCCCATTTTGGTGTCCATAACTACGCCCCTGATCTGGTAACAAACCAATACTTGCCATTGAACTAAGAGGTGTTAAGAACGAGTTCGGCCAGACGGATAATAGTAGATGAGGAAATAGAAGCGTTAACTCTCTTGTCAAAGAAGAAACGGAGAGTTAATTAGCCGACCGAGCTGGAGATGGAGGTGTAAATGGGGCAGACATCAAGGACGAAGAGACAATAGGTGCGGTTGGGGGACAGTACAATGGATGAGAAAATGGTCAAGTCGGGATTGGTATCATTAAGAAATGCAGAACGGTTTTCAACCATAGGTCGGATGATAATGTCAAGCAAGTCAGAAACCAGTTCAGAAACAATACTCGAAGGGAAACTATATGGACCTATGTGTGATCTGCAGAAGACAATGAGTTTCATACAAGAGACAACTTTGCAGATGTAGACATACTCCAAACTTAATGAAAGAATAAGTAGAAGATACCAGTTCAGTGGTACAGTAACAACCGGATACAATAGGCATGCCATAGCTGTTTGTGAATCTTGGGAAGCATGTAGAATGAAGACCGACCTAGACAGCTATCAAAGTTGCGGACGTTACTGGCATAAACTGGGAAAAGATATCGTTTTTTAACTGGGAAGAGATTGCGTTTTTTAACTGGGAAGAGATTACGTTTTTAAACTGGGAAGAGATTACGTTTTTTTCCATATCAAGTTAAGAATTATAGTAAACGCCAAAACCCAAAATGTTTAAGTGACAACTTGGGGTTTCCCAAAATATAAATTTAACAAAAACAGCGGTATCTTTCCCAACTCAACTAACCAGACATTCTATAAAAAGACGCATTCATTAGCTGAGTCAGTCCTGACTTTATGACTATTGAATTCTTGGCACTTAAGGAAAAAGTCATCCAGTTTCAGACAACGAGTGACTTCTGCCGTCTTCACTAAAAATGACAAGAGACGTTGCTGAAGTGTTCCAAGGACGGCCACGATAGACAAGTTTCTTCTCTTCCTTGCACTTATTTATTGTGTAGCCGTACAATCTCGTGTCAGTTCTATTCATTCAAACGATGAGTGGTACTCTTAGTTAAAAGAATAGAATCACTGTCACCTTTCACGTATGTCGGAGAAAGCGACTAAAGAAAGGTGTGCATTGGGCTAGCAACCTCATCATGTAGAACCATTTCTGTTTAAACAGCCATTGCAAATGCTTTGATGTTGGCTACATTTTAGTACGTATTCTACATTGTTTTACATATTACAAATTGTATTACATATTCTACATTGTTTTACATATTCTATATTCCAGATCTAAATATATCTGTATATATTCAACGTCCCACCATCTATATTTTATATAAATAGACTAATGATGTAGTCATTTTAATATCAAACACATTTTATGACATTTTCAACATTCTAATAAAAGTCGCTAATTCAACATTTTGTAAAATTGTATGAAAGATCTATCAAATACTCAGCATTATGCGACACCTTCAACAGTTTACTGATTATAATACACACCAACAATTATTTAACATCCAACAACATATTCTTTATTCTACAATATATTCAGCGGAAGACGAGACTATAGTCCCACAACAAAACATATTGATGACAATACCAGAGAAATGTATATAGAAATAACGAAAACAAGACACAGGTAACCCAGAGTGAATCGTACATCAGAGATAAGAATGTGCCCGTTTTGATGGATGGCAATGGTATATCGAACAGATGGGCAGAATATACAAGAAAACTTTTGAGGACAGTCGGGGAGACAAAAAATAACATATGATAATGAAGGACCCAGCATCCTAAGATTAGAGATGGTAAATGTGGTAAAAGCTATGAGAAAAGAGAAAGCAACAGGGTCGGACTTTATAAACATAGAAACGATCTACACTCTAGTGAAATTTGGTATAGATATACTTATAATAATAATAATAGCTGTCCATTGTTGTCGATTAGGACCGCCGATATCATCATTGTCACAGATTTCCCTGTTGGGTGTGGGTGCGCATGTGGCTGAATAGGCACGAAAACATCTGCTACATATCGGGCACACGAGGTTTGTAGAAGGGGATGGTGTTCCCGCTGCTCGGGATTTCCGCGTCTCGCGTCTGCTCTGGTCTTTCACAACACGGTCGTCTTCACCAGCAGCTACACCCGATTTGACTGCGCTTCTCCAGTCATATCTGTTTTGCGCAAGACATTCCCAGGTGTCGATGTCTATCTGGCAACTTTTCAGTGAGTCCTTCAGACCGTCTTTAAAACGTTTCTTTGGGCGCCCTCTCTCGCGCCATCCCTCTCTCAGCTCGCCGTAGAGAAGCTTTTTTGGGAGCCGCTCGTCTGACATACGGACGAGGTGTCGGCCCATCCTAGTCGTGCTTTCTCTAGCAGTGCATGTATGCTGGGCATGTTAGCCCTAGAGAGAACCTCGATGTCAGTGACACGATCTTGCCATCGGATGTGGAATATTCGCCTCAGGCAACCTGTGTGGAAGTGGTTTAACCTCCTTGCATGTCCAGAGTATACAGTCCAGCTTTCTCAAGCGTATAGTAGGGTTGGAATGATGGTTGCACGGTAGACTTTGAGTTTGGTCTTGACGCTGATGCCACGACGTGCCTAGACCATCGAGCGCATTCTACTAAAGGCTGTGCTGGCCTTTGCTATTCTGCTTGCCACCTCATCGTCTAGGCTGACAGATCTCGACAGCGTGCTGCCCAGATATGTGAATTTGTCTACGGCATTCAGCGTCTGCCCGCTTACTGTAGTCTCTGGTTTTGTGTACGGCATGCTTTGTGCTGGTTGGTACATGATCTCTGTTTTTTTGGCATTTATGGTCAGGCCAAAATTTTCGCATGCGGCAGAGAACTGGTCCATTCCAACCTGCATGTTCAGTTCTGAGTTGCTCATTAGAGCGCAGTCGTCAGCAAAAACAAGTTCCGTGATTATGTCGTCAGCCACTTTGGTTTTGGCCTTCATTTTTCTGGGATTGAGTAATTTGCCATCTGTGCGGTACTATTTGGGTATTCCAAGCTCCAGTGATCTGAAGGAGTCTGTCATCGTGGCCGCGAACATCATGCTGAACAAAGTCGGGCCGAGTACACATCCTTGTTTTACTCCGTTTGATACTAGAAACGTTTTAGAGATTGCACCGCTGTCCAATACACAAGTACACATGCCTTCGTGTAGCTGTTTCATAGCAATGGTGAAACAGCTACACGAAGATATACTTAATGATCTGTGTAAAAACATATACAATACTGGATGCATACCAACAGACCTGAAAACATCTACGTTTATAACACTTCCAAAAAAACCTAACGCAACAGAATGTTCACAATTTAGAACAATAAATCTAATGTCACACAACCCAAGATCATACACGAGATAATACTAAAGAACTCTGGGTACTCTTCACCTTCTCTCTCTTCTCACCTCACTCAGTTTCATTTGACTCTGTCCTACAGTCACAGTCTTGCACAACTTTCACACGCGCCCTCAGGGTGAGTCCCTTACATTGCACTTTGGTTGGGCTGGCTTCTGAGAGCTCACAAACCTAGCATAGGTGCATACATACGCACACATACATCCAAGCACTGGTTTATGCGTCTTAATATCGCAGAGTTTGACTACGGTCTAGGGTGGAATAGGTTCTGCCCTTTCACCAGCAGTGAAGGCCCATACTTCTGCCTGTCTTATTCATATTCCGATGATGTCTGAGGTGTTATTGTACAGGTGGTACCATTTTCAGCGAGGACTTGAACATATGTTTTGACCTGTGCCAATTCGTTTGTTGATGTCACGGACAGAGATCCTAGCTTAGATCGTCACTTCATGGTCGGGTTATTTCTAGTGCAGCCAAGAATTAGCCATACTCCTTCATTTGGTATCGGTTCCGACCTTTCATAATATTATGCATAATAACAGCAAACATACTAGCTGACAATAGAAAATGGAAAGCAGTCGTTGCTACACGCTCACAGCAACCTTGTCTTGAGTGCTCAAAGATTACAATTGGATCTTTATACGATATTGTTGTCGTGGTATGATAGGAAGCGATAAAATGATACTCCGAGATATTTCAGCCTGTCGCATCTGTCATTAGTACACCCATCAAAAGTAATGCCCTCAAGGTCATACTTCATTATAGTTGTTCAATAAGGACCATATGACGTAAGCCTTGTTAGAAGTGATTTGGAAGCTGAAATCATATCTCCTATCTTTGTGAGTCAATCATGTATGTCAATATATCATCTGCAAATATTAACGTTCGACTGTTCGTGTGGTTAAATTTTGATCATTTGAATTGTGTAGATGTGAATACCGCGTCTGGAGCGGAGAGCCTTTGGGCAATCCTGAACACACTTTTATCGGTTTTGAGTCGAAGATCTCGAGCTTAGTGTAACTATTCCCTCCACTAAGACTGTTGATAAACAGCTCACAGGCGTATGTTGATTCCACATTTCTTTAAATAGCGCACCAAGGTACCAAAGTTAATCCGATTGTGCGTATCCTGCAGAACCAGTGCTACGGCAACTTTTCTCGCTTGGCTTGGAAGCTCTAAAATACCTCGCATGCAAATTGTCCATCTTTACCACAGATATCCTTCATTGGCTTGTAACCGCACAGCACATCTGCTAGAATGTTTTTATGTGCTATATGATACATTATTGTTGTATTTCTGACAACTATTTTCCCAATCAATTTGCATAAGACGCTCTGTAGGGTGATTATTCGATAGGTGCTCAAGAGCGGGGAGTACGTAGCAGGTATGAGGAGTTAACGTATTTAGCGATGGAGACAGTGCTCAGTCATTGATGCTTTTCCCTACGGTGGCATTGAAATTCACCAGCACATTTATTGTATCTGCATCATCCAGCTGTTGTACTCCATCGGGAGATTCGGGTTAGTTAAGTGATAGAGCACTCGCTTTACATGGACAATTTATAACGCTCAACTGCTACAACCATCACTCTCCAGTCGACCCATCTGTAAATGGTTGCTTGGCTTTCGACGAAGGAAGTAAAAGGAAGCGAGGAATTGAACTGACCAAACTACCTCATACAAGCTGTGGCTTAGCATACTGAAGTAACAACTTCATTCCCCGACAGTAGTGTAACTACTATGGATCAAACTTTTACTTTTGTTCCATCTGGAACTGGAGCGGTATTCTTAGTGGAACGTAGGATATATTCTTCATGTGCTTCATCAATAGAGTCTACATTAACTTTTCCTCAATGGAAGAGTCCAGAACAAGTTAATTACAGGATTTCCTGCTGGACATCTCCTTCCCCATGGTTTGCCTGAGCAACGTGTCAACTAAGAAATCCAAGAATCTTGCTTTACTCTGTCTTGGGGTAAGTCCCTGTTTAATCATCAATAGCGGGGATAAACTAGCTTGTATTTTTTTAAAATCTTCTGCTGCGTGTGCTAGAACTTCTGGAAGGTATTATCATTACCCACCTCTGGTGTAAATCCATTCTGACTTCATGGGATGTGAGAATTTGGTTCGCAACTGGGAAATATTTGGGTAAGTTTAGGCCTACAGTGACCACCATCTTCCAAAGTTTCAGGGCACATAATGAGTCTGTAAAGATTACAGTGCTTTGGGCTTCTGATAGGAAAGCATCAAATACAGTCCTCAGTGGTATAGAGTTACTTCCATGCTGTTATTTCTGCTTCATAATTTGAACATATCTCCCCTCAGACATCTAACAGCTAATCAGATGTTATGTCTGGATACTCTATGTAGAATCCATATCCTGTTTTTATGGTGGCCTTAAAAGCGGATCCATCAGTATAGACATGTATCCATTCTCCAGGGCAGGGGTCAATCATTCTCTGTGATGTTCTCATAAGACTGACTGGCTCAACACTTCTTGTATTATCTGTTAGTTTTGTTTGAATTTCTGACATTTTTAAACATGTATGTGGTTGTAAATTTCTTGTTGCTCTCTGTGTTTCTTGTCTTTTGTATGGAACGTGATATCTGTCTTTAATCTCACTGACGTGGTGGCGGACTGACTTTTGTTTTATTCTCTGCTTTTGTTGTCATTTTTCTACAAGCCTTCTTTTGGGGTGGTCTATGCTCATTCTTTTACTCCTCTCATAAACTTCCATAGCAGCCCTATCTCTTCGCATGATAGTTAGATAAAAGGGTACCTAGTGATCCTGGAACTGATAGTCCTGGGAAGTTTATATAAGCCATTCTTATAAGCCTGTACATGGCGAATATAAGCTTGCCTGGGTTACCATCATCTGGTGGCTTTTCTATTCGCGAAAAGGATGACATGTGGAAGATGGTCACTTTCCTGTGTCCCCAATACATTAAGAAACTACCAGCGCTAGGTCAAGAATATCATCTGTGTCCCCAATACATTAAGAAACTACCAGCGCTAGGTCAAGAGTATCATCTGTGTCCCCAATACATTAAGAAACTACCAGCGCTAGGTCAAGAATATCATCTGTGTCCCCAATACATTCACAAACTACCAGCGCTAGGTCAAGAATATCATTTGTGTCCCCAATACATTCACAAACTACCAGCGCTAGATCAAGAATATCATCTGTGTCCCCAATACATTCACAAGCTACCAGCGCTAGATTAAGAATATCATCTGTGTCCCCAATACATTCACAAACTACAAGCGCTAAGTCAAGAAAACCATCTGTATCACCAGGCCCAGATACTAATCTTTTTCGGTGTCCATCGTTCATGACTGTGAAATGTGTATGACGTAGTGCCACTCTCAAATCAATCCTTTGACTGGTATGATTGATCTCACATTATATGCGCCAGCAATAAAGCATTTCTTGCCAGGTACTTCCGACAATTTCGCCAGAAAATACCACTTTCTCCTCAAATAGGTGTTCTATTTGTGCATATAAATGATATATTCTTCTATCTTTGTTGTTGACTGTCATCGCAACTCCTTGAAGCTCAGCAATCTAGTACTGGTACTAGTATAAATCCACGGGTGGTGTGAGTTCGTACTTCACATTCTTAGCCAGCTCCTGCCTTCCGTACCTTCATCGATTATTGTAGAACTGATCTCCTGGACAATTGATGGTAACATTCTCCTTCAGACTGATCTCCTGGGTCATGAGGATTTCGATGTCATCGACAATTTTTGATAGAATGACTTCACACTGGGTCAAGTTGCTGTAATTTCAAAACTGTGGCAGTCTGATATTTTCCTAACCTTTGTTGTCCAAGTGTTTTTATCTCTTTCTCTTCTTGCCTTGTCTTTCTCTCCTTATGTATCCACATTTGATGACGCCACTGTTATGATTGCGTCTAATTAATATATAGAACAAGTTACTTTCTTCTGCTATTGTTAAACAGCAAAATTAATTAAAACAAAGAAGTAAAATACAAATAAACACAAAGAACTAATACAAATTTAAAAGCTGCCGCATAACAAAGTAAAGAGAAACGAATATCAAGTAGAAACATAGAAAAAAAAGAGCATTGTGTTCAGACAAAACAACTTAAAACGTCCATAATACATATTTTAAAAAATCATTAATTTAAAGATGATAATGATAGAATGTGAAGGGAATCACAATTCGTGCAAGACAAGGCAGTATGTAACGGATACATATTAGCTAATGGCTAGAACGGACGGAGGCGTACACTAAATAACACATGTGGTGGCTATGTAAGATTAACAGTTATCAGAGAGAAGAAAGATTGTCTAAAAGAAATAATAAATAATCACAATCATTGCGAACAACTTGTACAAACAAAAAACATAACAAAGTCAGGACAATTACTAATACTCATTACTCTTAATCTCCTGTCTTTACTACGGCGTCAGTCTAATCTATGTTAATTAGGAATACAAACACTAAGAAAACAAACAAGACTAGAGAAATCAAGAGTATAGGAAAATACACGAGAAAACTAAAATATGTTTGTTTACCAGGAAATATTGGATAAACCACAAAGCTTCTTCAGAGAGGGTAGAGAAATACTATTTGAAATATAGAGGACGTCATCGGCTACATCAGACAGCTTAAGCGGTAACACATGATCAGGAATTTGCAGGTGAGCTTGCTGGTTGAGGTGTGAAAGCTGGGTCTACATATAGATTTTGGATTACAAGATAGAACATACAGGTAAGTATAAAGACGAACAGACACAATGACAGAACTATAGACAGATAAATGACGTGACACGCAGACTTTTAGGTTTACGCGCGCGTGCCCGCGCATACATACATACTTCCTCACATGAAAACACATGTTCATGTATTTATATTTACCATAACATATTTACACATATATATATAAATATTATTTAGATATATGCGTAAATATTTTATGGTAAATATAAATACATGAACATGTGTTTTCATGTGAGGGAGTATGTATATCACATACATACATACATACACATACATACAAACCCACATACATACATACATACATGCATGCATAATAAATACATACATACATACATACATTCATACATACATGCATACATATATACATACGTACGTACGTACATACATACATACATACATATATACATACATACATACATACATACATACATACATACATACATACATACATACATACATACATACATACATACATACATACATACATACATACATACATACATACATACATACATACCAAACAGTCAACACATTTTAGGCAGCTAGCCGGTGCGCTTAAATCGGGAAACAATACTTACTGCAGTTAAGGGACAATGTGTTTATTGCATTAAAAAACCTTATCTGGACTGAGACAAATTTATATTGCATTTCTTAAACCTAAAATTTCCATGGTGTGTAAAGGTACTGTGTATTGTTTTTAAATCATTTTTCGCTAGTACATATGATTGAAGTAGTGTTTTCCGTGAAATGTAAAGCTCAAGGTCTGATTAGAAACAAACAAAAATATATACAAACTATGATATGGCAAATATAATTGTTCCTGCAATATAGAATGAACAAGAAAATATATTTATTGATGATGTACATTCCTCTCATGTAAATCGTTGGTATGTTGTATTCAATTGGTAATGTTGCGATTGCTGAAATACGAAATAATTATCGTTCACATAGAATCATGCATGTGACAATTTACCATTGATGAAGCAACTAGGGTGCATAGTCATGCTCTTCATGCATAGATCTTTTATTGCGTCATGCAAAAGGTTTTTCCTTTTGGTTCCAAGATTTTGCAATTAGATGGTGTTTTTAGACGTAGATTACCAGTTGTTGTACGTAGAATCAATTTTATCAAAATGTGTTTCTTCTTCTTCCTCTTCTTCTTCTTCTTCTTCTTCTTCTTCTTCTTCTTCTTCATACGCTGTCAAACGCCAACCTGTACTTTTTCGAAAAAAGCAGCGGTCATCCTGGGGCTGTCGACACTGTCATAGAGCTTGTCTAGTGTTGTCACTGGTGATGGCCACATGTGCTTTCTTTGGTCCTCGTATTTCGGACAGTTTTTGCAGCAGATGTTCAGCTGTCATTTTTCCGGTACCACAAGTGCATTCGTCAGTGCCACCTATCTTCAGCTTATTGAATAGGTAGTACCTCAGTCTGTTGTGGCCTGTGCGGAGTCTGAAGACCACGACCTGCTCTCTTCTGTTCAATTGGTAATAGGCAACATTTTTGGTGTAGCCAGTATGTTCTGTGTCCCATTTGGCCATGTATCTGGCTCTAATGAGCCTTTTTGACTTTTCGTAGGTCACACTAGAATCTGGTTGTGGTAGTCTTGCTCCTTCTTTTGCCAGTCTGTCTGCCTCCTCGTTGCCCTGGATGTTGCAGTGGGATGGAACCCACTGTACCACTATTCCTTTTAGTGCGATCTGCTGGCACAGTTGACAGAGTACTGCTCTTAAATCATTAAGTTCTGTATTTTTCTGGCTGTTAAGTGCTGTGACTACGGCCAGGGCATCTGTGAACAGGACTATCTGGCTTTCATTTCTTTTGCCTGTCAGCATTGCTTCTGCTGCAACCCTCAGTGCCTCTGCCTCCGCTCTGAAATTGCTTAAGTATTTTCCAGTTGCCACTGACAGTGTTATAAAATGTGTTTGAAGTCAAGTCCACTCTGGTCATGGTCATAATTGATTCAACTTGGATTATCCGTGAATATGAGTTCAAAAGAATTCCCCCATAGGAGCCGCTTGTTGATCCAAAATAAAAAAAGGCAATTACTGTGCATGCCCAGTACAAATAAATCTGAAGACAAACGACACATACAGTTTGTTAGAGTTGTTGCAATACCACTAGAAACCCCGTCTGAAATACCACCACAAATCCCATCTGGAATGCAAACACAAACCCTTTCTGAGTTACCACCACAAACCCCACCTGAAATACCACCACAACCCCCATCTGGAATATCACCACAAATTCCATCTGGAATGCCACCTCAAACCCTTTCTGAGTTACCACCACAAACCCTATCTGGAATGCCACCACATACCCCACCTGGAATAACACCCGAAATTATATTTGGAATGCCACAACAAACCCACCTGGAATACCACCACAAACCCCATCTGGAATACCACCACAAACCCCACCTGGAATACCACCACAAACCCCATCTAGAATGTAACCACAAACCTTATCTGGAATACCACCACAAATCTCATCTGGAATGCCACCACAAACCCCACCTGGAATGCCACACATACCCTATCTGAGTTACCACTACAAACCCATTCTGAAATGTCTCCACCTATACTTAATCTATGGAAGGTGCATACATCATGCTACTCAGAAACATGAATTCCCAAACAAGGAACAATGTAGTGGAATACGTTTAATTGTTCGTAATTTACATAATCGTTTGGATGCACACATTATGACGGACACAAATCAAAGTGAAAGAAGTATAACTGACGAGGAAGCCAAGCGATTGACCAGGTAAAGATGCATGAACAAGAAGGAAGCAGAGAACCCAGGCCAACAGCCAAATTTTGCAAATTACCAGCTCGACAGATGTGAACAGGTAGTAATATTTAGGCCAAAACAGATTGATAAACCATCTGTTCAACAAAATAAAAATATGAAAAAATATCAGCGGTACTGACAAAACGACTGCAAAGCATCTGCTACAAAGGTGTACTACATACGAGGCACAAATAGAACAAATCTGGTCATCACCAATACTATTGCTGGACAAGGTATATGGTGGTACGAATAACCTAATGCTAACCACTGCTTTGTTTAAATATATTGAATTTGACCCTTGAGAACGGTGGGAGATTAAGAAGAAGAAGAAATAAAAGAAAAAGAAGAAGACGAAGAAAAAGAAAAAGAAGAATAAGAAGAAATTGATTTAGTCACCCAAATGTGAAACTAGGCCATCCTTCTTTTTGAAACGCAGACAATTCCCAATTATTATGGCGTTTGCAATAGCGATAAATAAGTGCTAAGGACAAATCTTCACTTCCACGGGAATGTACTTAGAAAAACCTGTCTCCTGATATGCGAAACTTTACGTCGGATTGTCGGGAAGAAAGTATGAATTACATGTTATGGTTTTTGTTAAAGATATAAAAATCGTGGTATATATATTTACAGATATTGTGTATTATAAAGTTTGTAAAATAATAAATATGTACACACACTTGCAGTATTATTTTTCACATTTCAATTAATGTTCCATAAATTAAAATTACTATTTTTAAATGAATACATTTAATTGGCCTGCTAACTTTTAAATGAATACCGTCATTTATGAATACAAATTACTTCAATACACATATCTATACATATACAGACATACAAACAGACAGATGAACGGACAAACAGACAGCCAGGCAGGCAGGCATAATGGTAGATAGATTTTTAACCAGACATACAGATGGACAGACGGACGAACGGACAGACAGACGGACGGACAGACATAATGGTAGATTAATAGATAAACAGACTGACAGACATAAAAACCCACAAATGGACAGACAGATGGACAGGCAGACATAATGGTAAATATATAGATAAACAGACAGACAGATATATAGATGGGCAGACGGAAGAACGGACGGACAGACAGATAGACAGACAAGTAGGTATGTATGTAGGTAGGTATATAGGTACGTAGGTAGATACGCAGGTAGGAAAGGAGTTTGGCAGGAAGGGATGGTGTAGATAAACTGTGTTACGCAAGCACTAAAATATCGTCTTCAATAACCATTCAACTACAATTAACCGGCCTGGATGACTGCTGTGGCATACTGGTAACTATGAGGAGTCACAGGTGAGCACAGCGACACAACATTGAAATTCCATTTTTTCATTTGTCTTCTCCTTTTATTACTGATGTCTTGCGATTTCACACATTCTATAGTAAGCAGAAGTTAACATTATCTTTCTCTATGTTGGTAAATTAATTATTTAGATATTTTAAGATATGTGCACTTTTATTTTTGACACACTTCTAATGTTGCAGCACATAAAAATAACATTTAAGGAGAAAGGAAACTGTCATTACTCACAATATGCATATTATAATTAAAAGCGATTCTGACATTTTTTCAACAAATATATGAAATACTGCCGTCAATGCATTTCCATTTCACTAATAAAGAACGCAGAATGAAATAAAGTGATATATATGAAATACTGCCGTCAATGCATTTCCATTACACTAATAAAGAACGCAGAATGAAATAAAGTGATATATATGAAATACTGCCGTCAATGCATTTCCATTTCACTAATAAAGAACGCAGAATGAAATAAAGTGATATATATGAAATACTGCCGTCAATGCATTTCCATTTCACTAATAAAGAACGCAGAATGAAATAAAGTGATGTATATGAAATACTGCCGTCAATGCATTTCCATTTCACTAATAAAGAACGCAGAATGAAATAAAGTGTTGCAATGTTCCAGTAGCTGTTTCCAAATTGTGATCTTATTTCGTTGTGTTTCAGATTATGCAGTTTAATTATCGTTTCAAGTACCTCCTACCTTTATTCTAGATTAACTGATCAAAGATAGTATAGATTATGGTTTCGTACGTGTTTATTTATTTAATACTTATTTTGAGCTGCTGAACTTTCATATATTCTACTCCAGGTGTACATTATATCAGTGTGGTTATCTATATCAATTACTGCAATAAATAGTTTTTGTTAAAGTTGAATTTTTTTGTTTTATTACAATTTTCAATAGCACAGAGTGGACCTTTCAAAATTGAATATATAATGACAAAGCAGTTATTCCCATTTGTACACAATAGTGCTGATATATCTAGTGAATTAGTCCTAACGGTAACAAGGACAGTGTACACATTGCACAGGTAATATAGTCTGTTTACGGACTGACATTCAAAATGATTTAGATATTAAACATTCATATCTTGTGTGCGTAAAAGTTCTAGATATGTTGGAGATTTTAGTAGGAAACTGAGGCGTTATTTTTGTGATGTTGCTGTAAATGAGATCAGTTTGGGAATTTATTAGAGTATAATTGACTAGCTGTTATCACTATAAAACATCAATTATAGAGACATCTTCAACTCGGGTATAGTTCTTTATGATTTTTCAACTTAACCATGCAGTGAAATCAGATTTTGTTGCACAGAATAAGATGTATATGACTTATGAAACCATATACATAACAAAGTTTAATATAAATGTAGAAGGCTTTCTACATCATCCTGTGTAGTGGAGATCAAATGTGTCCGTCGGCAGAACTAAACGATTGTCGGGAATAAAGTGTTGGGGACTACAGTATTCTTAGTCAACGATTGTGTCAAGTGGGTTTTGACCAGCTCCTTCATCACTGCAATTTCTTTTCTCAAACCGAAAGTCACGTATCCATTTGCAGCTGGGTCGACTGGAGCGTGACAATGATGGAAGCTGAACCCCATACCGTTGCCGTGAAAAGTGAGTGCTCTGCTAATACACTAATCAGACTCTCGTATAGAGCAGGGGCAAAAATCAAACAAGAGAATTCAAATTTGTCATAGACAAATCTACTACAGGTTTGTCCAATTGTGAACACACACATTATCTCTGTATCAAAAGTGGAACGTCTAGTGATGGGAAGTCTAAGGATGGAAAGTCTAGTGATGGAAAGTCTAGTGATGGAAAGTCTAGGGATCGAAAGTCTAGTGATGGAAAGTCTAGTGATACTTAACAGATATTGTATGTGAAGTGTCAGGTAACATTCGTAATAATATAACATGTTATTTGATCTTTTAAACACTTTTGTAAATACAATGTGTGTTTTATGTCACACATAACTCTGAAACTATCTTTATGTCAGTTTATCTGTGAATGCTTGTTCGAAAATAGAAAATAACATATGTTGGATATAAATGTGGGCTGTTCTTATTTTGTCAAGTGGTATTTATTATTAAAATAAAGCATATGTAGGAAAATGTAATAATAAAATAATAGCTTCATATTTTTTTTTGTAGGATGTTTTCATTAATTTTTTTTCCTGAAATGTAATATTGTTACTGATTAAATTAAGGTAAATTTATATTGGCAACTAAAGCCAATTTGCAAAAGGACAAATTTGTTCTTACAATAAACAATTTTGACAAAATATATTGTTTCTGAAATAAATTGTAAAAATAGATATGGTATTGATTGTTTTATTGTATCGATTATTGTGTATGTCTTAGTTAAATGACCAAAAACAATTACATTGTATATTGTCATAACATAAACTAAACATGATTACGTGTTAGTATTTAGAACATATATTGTGACACAAACAACATTTATATTTCAACTTAAAATAGCCACATCTTGTCTTTCTTAACATTGCAATATGGCCTGCCATTATTGCATACTTGCTTCTGTAGCTTTTCACATATTACTAATATTTATCCTGTAGTTGATTTTTCTAAATTCAAAATAATATAACACCCTCTATTATGTGAACAGTCATTGTAAACAATTTTATTAGATCATTTCCCCCAACCATATCGCTACAACTAATTATATGTGAATTGTATAATGTGACACGTTTTTAGTGTTGCCTTGTAATACCATTAGAGTCAAATATCACGAACGGTTTGTAAAATTATTATATAGGCTAATGCTACACCTTAATGTCTTCTTATTTTGAGTCATTGCCCTCTGCGTGGCTTGGTGGTTTCGGTCCCGGTCTGGTGAAAAGAAAGACAGCAGATCAAATCCACAGTAAGGCACATCTAGTTTTTCTATTGGGAGTGGAATAAACAAACTTAGCAATTACACAACATGGCGACAGCAGTTGCGGCAGCAGCGGCCTCTAGTCCTCAGCTTTTAAAACCGCTTGATTACGGATAACTGGGAATATAAAGGTACGACAGTTCTTCACTGTATGATGAGACTAAATGAAGTAAGTAAGAGATCGCCACTGACCCGCAGATTTGAACCAAAGGCGTGACAGCACCAGAAGCACAACACCGATATTACTAACATCTGATATCCGAATCGCATCACAGACTAACATTACTTAGGTACAATGAATGAAAAGTAAGTTGTGTATGTTAAGCAGTTTCAAGTTCAAAAAGAAACATTGTAAAGAAGGTAGCTAAAGAGAATTGAAAGGTATATTGTGTATGTAAAAGAGTTTCAAGCAGCAATGAACTATGAATATATAGACTATGTAGCATCAAATAGAAAAGCTAAGAAGACAGATTGCATAAGTTGTACAGCACAATAATAAGAACGAACACCAGCACATAACTAGCATAGTTCATTAGTGAATCTGAAGCATGCATGTTGCAGTAATTCATTTGGAAATGTACTTTGTTTGTTTCTGAGAACTGTAGGTAAGCGATTGTAGCTTATATGTAAGAGCATGATCTACAGGCAATAGCTGGGAGCATAACAGAATGGGTTTTTTTATCAGAAATTCCTGACATAATTGCCTTCATCGTTGTGCTAAACACTATATTTTTTCCACTCAACGACTCGGAAAAGGTCAGCCATCTGTTAAAATGTTTTGTACAAAAATAAGAATTGGCAACAAGCAGAATACACACTAAAAGCGCAACGGACTAGGTAGAAGTTGCAGACATGAGCACAAAAAGGAAGATAAGAAACGAAAAACTAATGATGCATCCAAGAAATGCATTTTGTCTGTTGACGTTTTTAAGCAGGTTTTGCATAGGCAGAACAACTTAGATCAGTAGAATGCTCAAGGTTTAACGAATCATCGCTGCGACTGACCGACCTCATCAGGAACAAAAAAGATACGTGATCAAAAATGTCCCTAGGATGTTTGGAGCTCAGAACACATTTCCGAACGTTTTACCTGATCTTTTAAGATAGATGCGTTCTGAAATGTATCTCATCGATTTTTGGGCTATTTTGGAATGGCAAGAAATTGTTGATGGTATAGGCTGTTCATTGAATTCATTTGTCAATAGTATATGTTTGTTAACATTCGCATTATATACAAATAGGTGAGTCGGAAATTGCAGCATCTAGCTAGAATTATCTGGATTTAAACAAGTCAAAATTGGTAAGCCTCGTATCAAATTGAAAACCTAAAAATATCGATTGTCTGAACAGAGAACTTCTGTTGTCTGTGCTAAGTAACCAGTTGTTTGAATGATTTCACGATGAATATCCAACTGCCTATTAGATCACTTATTTATCCGTCTTTCTTCATGTACATTTTTCCAAAGTTTATTTGAATTATTCTTCATATTATTATTCTTCTTGCTCTGCTTTGTCTTATCTGTCGTACTATCTTTTCACATTTCTGTCTCTATTTCCCCAAACTCCCACCCCTTCCCACGCCTCTATATCGCTCTGTTTCTCTGTCTCTCTTTCTCCTTCAATTCTTTGAAGTACTTTCCAGTTCATGTTTCTCTTTCCTCTCTATCTGTTATTCCCTTATCCACCGTCTTCTCTTACTCTTCGCCCATTTCATTTTTGCTTCGCTCTCGTCTTTCCTCTCATTCGCTATGACATCATTGTGTGGGCTAAGTTCAACCTGAGCACTGGACCAAACAGCTAACGTTTGGTATATTGTAGCGTACAGGTAAGAACAATAAAAGAGTGGGGGGGGGGGTCCTTTGGGTGGTACAGACTGCGCCAGAAGGGGAGGGGGGTCTCGGGGTAGGGTGGTACAGTCCGCGTCAGAAACCAGTCAAGAAGGGAAGGGGTCTAGGATGGGGGGGGGGGGGGGGTACAGTCTGCGTTAGGAAGCAGTCAAAAATAGGAGAGGGGCCTGGGAGTAGGGTGGTACAGTATGCGTCAGGAACCAGTCAACAAGGGGAGGGGGTCTGTGAGTAGGGTGGTACCGTCTACGCCAGGAGCCAGTCAAAAAGAAGAGCGTCCTATCGGGATATTCTAAAATAGACCTGCATAGAATCTCAGATACACGTGGCCGTCTCCAAGTTACTTTGTTCGGTAATGTTGTACGGCTGGACTAGGAACTCTCGACCTACAAGTTTCTTTGTTCGGTAATGTTGTACGACTGGACTAGAAAATCTCGGCCTACAAGTTTCTTTGTTCGGTAATGTTGTACGGCTAGACTAGGAAATCTCGGCCTACAAGTTTCTTTGTTCGGTAATGTTGTACGGCTGTATTAGGAAATCTCGGCTAACAAGATACTTCCCAGGTCGTTCCTCGGCGCAAGAAAATGGTCTTTTCCTGAACAGATGAAGGTGCAAACAAGGCCGTCCCCGTACAGTTTGGCTCCAGCAGATATCAAGCCGCACATCAGCTCTGGACGAGACCTGCAGTCATAGATGTAGTTGGCCGACACAACGGGCCTCAGAAGCCTAAGCGAATATTATTATTAATAGTTGAGGGGGGGGGGTGGGGGTGGGGGGGTTGGGGTTGTTTTCGGTAACTGTTAATTTCAGTTCAGTTCATCCCGTAACCCATCAGGTCGTTGAGGCACACGTGAAGACACTTCCAAAATCCCACGCATTTCTTCTCTCTTTCTGTCGCCGCCTGTCGTATCTCACCAGGGCGAAGGCCTGACCACTCAGTGATATTGTCCACCCATCTCTTCCTTGAACCTCCTCGCACTCTCTGTCTTGGTACGGAACCAAAGAGTATCGAGTTGGTAACTCCGTTGGACCAGGCCATCTTTCGTCTTTTGGTAGCTGTAAACAGATCTTCAAAAGGACCAATAGCGTCTTCAACTCTCTGACGTATTTGTGCGTTCGAGACACTATCTTTATATGTAACATTTAGGAGTTTTCTAAATAATGTACAGTAAATGTACAGCCCAGGAAAAGTGAGCCTATCACAGGGACCCCATATTTGAGTACGCTCGGTTCTTGTGGTTTTCTGTTGTAAACCCCTTCCATTGTATACAACGTACCGTAGCACGTTTGCTAGCCTAGAGAAAGGTCTGTTCAATATATACAACATACTGTCTTCAGGTGATGTCATTTTGTACGATTTATTGCGCATGCTGATGCGAGCTCGATCGTCACAATGAGGAATGCTAAAGAGCCATTTTGTGTCCTGACATAAAATTTCCTATCGTACATACTCTTCCATGCACTTTATAATAAAATTGCTGTTATTTAATGACTGCCCTCTTGTACACTGTACCGTAACATGTTTGTTAGCTTCACAGAAAGATCAATATTTACAACACACCGTAACATGTTTGTTAGCTTCACAGAAAGATCAATATTTACAACACACCGTAACATGTTTGTTAGCTTCACAGAAAGATCAATATTTACAACACACCGTAACATGTTTGTTAGCTTCACAGAAAGATCAATATTTACAACACACCGTAACATGTTTGTTAGCTTCACAGAAAGATCAATATATACAACACACTGTAACATGTTTGCTAGTCTCACAGAAAGGTGTGATCAATATTTACAACACACTGTAACAGAAAGGGGAAAGCGGTTCCGTAGCAGACTATAACATCGAGTGTGAAGTGTTAGAGAAGGGCGTCTGTCCCGATGCCGTGTCTTCTCTAGCCATAAGTCATACACTCATTTACAGCTAGGTAGACTACGGATACAACGACAAGGTATGAATTAATTGGTCTAACCACTGAGAATCATCAGAGGGATTTAGATTGCGTGTGTCTTGCAACAGGGAGGCTACGTTCTATCACTTATCTCAGCACCTGTCAATCTACCAAGCTAAAGATGTGTGCACGACCTTGGGAAGAACTTCTGGGAAGTAAGTGAATGCGAAACCAGAGAAGAAGGGACTTGGTCAGTCAACCTCATACAAAGCTGATGTCTCGTAAATATAAAGTCTCTAGCATCTTTGACGGCAGTATAGATCTAGGACTACCTTACTAGTAAGAAAGATCGACATATAAGTATGTGACACTAGCGGGCCCGTAGCAGACACTGCCGTCGGGGATAAGGTGTTGGATACTTCAGTGTACTAGGTCTCAGCTTTGTTGTGAATTAGTGTGACCACTATTTAACCAAGTGGAACTTTTATTCGCTACAAGTCAGTTAAGTACACTGTACTCTGGAATATGCCTGTATCATGGATTGGACCAGGACAATTCGATGCGAGAAGTAAACCCTCTATCATAGCACAGTGGAACATATTAAAGGTTTCTGTTCACGATCCAGAAAGTGTAACTCTAGAATGGAGCAAGCGTAACTGTTTTAGTAAAGTTTTTTCGTTATTCACAGAGATTTGGGGTGGGGGTAAGGGTAGGAGGGGAAGAGGGCGTGTGGACAAATGGTTGTGAGCTTGGTTTACAAACAAAACATGGTGGTTCCAATCACGCCTTCTTCTTCTTCTTCTTCTTCTGCGTACGCAGTCAGACAGTAACCATTATTTTTTCGAAAAAAGCGGCGGTCATCCTGAGGCTGTCGCGACTGCCATAGAGCTTGTCTTGCAGTTCCACTGGTGATGGCCACATCTGCTCTCTCTGATCCTCGTATGTCGGGCAGTTCTGCAGCAGATGTTCAGCGGTCATTTTACCAGTACCGCACGGGCATTCGTCGGTACACCCTATCTTCAATTTGTTGAATAGGTGGTACCTCAGTCTATTGTGGCCAGTGCGAAGTCTGAAGACAACGACCTGCTCTCTTCGGTTCAACTGGTAATAGGCATCGTTTTTGGTGTAACCAGTATGTTCGGTTTCCCATTTGGTCATGTATCTGGCTTTGATAAGCCGTTTTGACTCTTCGTACGTCATACTGGTATCTGTTTGTGGTAGTCTTGCACCTTCTTTTGCCAGTCTGTCTGCCTCCTCGTTGCCTTGGATGTTGCAGTGTGATGGGACCCACTGTACCACTACCCTTTTTGGTGCGGACTGCTGGCATAGTTGACAGAGTACTGCTCTTAAGTAATTAAGCTCAGTGTTTTTCTGGCTTTTTAGCGCTGTGACTACGGCCAGAGCATCTGTAAGCAGGACTATATGGCTTTCATTTTCACTGTGTGTCACCATTTCTTCCACTGCCGCCCTCAGTGCCTCTGCCTCCGCTCTGAAATTGCTTGTGTACTTACCAGTAGCGAATGACAGTGTTATTTTTCTGCCATTTGGTAGGTTCAGGAATGCTCCTGCCCCTCCGTTCTGTGTTGTGTTTGTTACAGAACCGTCGGTGTATGCATGGGTCCAGTCCATGCTTGGGTAGCTTTTCGTTATGAAGCTTAGGGTAGTATCTCTCCTTTCTTTTTCAGTCTGGCAGTTTTTGTTTGCAATACCTGGTATATTTTCTACCACCTCTGGAAATATATCCTGCCTCCAGGTAGGTTTTCGTACAGTAGTGATGGGTTTTGGTGTTGTTAGTGCGTTTATGGGATCTCCGTGCATCTTTGCTTTGGCTATTTCTGCAAAGTTTCTCCGCTTTAGTTTCCCATTTCCCAAATTGTTTAGTCTCTGATGCATTGGATGGTCGGTCAGTCTTCGGAGCTTCTCTGACTGCAGCTGGGCTCTTTCCAGACTTTGTCAAATGCCTTTTCCAGATCCACCCAAACAGCTACTGTGTGTTTCTGTGCCTGGTAGGCATCTTCTATCTCCTGGGCTATGAGGATGACTTGGTCCTCAGTGGATCTGTGCTGTCTAAAGCCGGCTTGCTGTGGAATTAGTATTCGTTTTTCTTCCAGATGCCACATCAGTCTGGTGTTTATCATCCGTTCCATCAACTTGCCGACACAGCTCAGTAGGCTTATGGGCCTGTATCCATTTGGATCTGTTTTGTCCTTTCCTGTTTTTGGTACTGGTACCAGTACTGCGTCTTTCCATGCCTGTGGTACAATTCCCCTTTTCCAGCTTTGGTTCAGGACCGATAGCAGTTTCCTCTTCGCTGTTTGGCCCAGCCCCATCAGCATTTCGTTTGTTATCCCGTCTTTTCCGGGAGATTTCCTTTTCTTTAGTGTTCTCACAGCCTCTTCCATTTCGCGCATTGTTAATTTGGCCATCATGTGCTCTTCAGGAGCCGTATTCATGTTTTCGTGCCCCTGTAGCTCTTCGCTAATGTCTGTATGCTTATCTGCAGGGACCTCGATGTGGTTTGCTCTGGCATAGTAATCGACAAAGGCGTTTGCGGCTTTCTTACCTGTGATCAAGTTCTCGCCCTGCTTGATAGTAATTTGTTTATTAGACGGGGTTTCGTCGTTCATGGCTCTGACTAGCTTCCATAGATTGTTCCCGTCTTTGTCCAGGTTTAGACTTTCCGTTTTATTTTTCCAGCTTTCTCTTGCTATTTGCTTGAGAGTGTGTTTGTACTTCGCCGTGGCGGCTTTGAGGGCGATGTTTGCCTCCATGGATTTTTCTCGCTCTGCCATGTTCCTAGCATTTGTTACTGCATCTTCCACTTTCTGCAACTCATCATTCCAGTAGGGCTTATAGTTTTTCCTAGCTCCTTTTGGGATGGTTTCAGTGGCGGCTTGCATTATTGCCTTGCTTAGGCTCTCTACCATGGGCTTCATTTTGGTGTTTCGTGTGTTGATGGTATCACACAGCCCATCTGTCAGGATTGCAAATCTGTCCCAGTCGGCTCGTTTGTAATTCCAACGTGGGAGCGGTTTTGTTTCCTGTGGGCCTACTTCCATGTCAATGGTTAGCCTGATCGGCCTGTGGTCGCTACCTGCCAGTTGGTTTAGCACCTGGCGGTCTATTTTATGGTGTATGTCCTGTGTGGAGAAGGCCAAATCTGGAGTCGAGGTGGTATGCCATGTTCTTGAATAGAAGCTAGGGCTATCCTCCGGCCTATTGATTAGGGAGAGATTTGCATCTATCTCCCAATCTTCCACTTCGTCACCTCTGCTGTCTGTGTCAGAGTATCCCCATCTCTCCGAGTGGCTTGTTAAATCTCCAACTACTATGCAGTTGGAGTCTCTGACCTCCATACTCGAGAGCGATAGGTCTCTATTTGGTGGTCCGTACAGATTGAAAATGCGGAGCTTCGTCTCTTGAGCCATTATGTCAACTCCTACAATTTCTGCTTGTCCGGTGTGATTGACAGATACCGCGCTACTCGGTATGCAGTTTCTGGTCAGTATCAGGACCCCTCCTTTGTGGCCTTCTCTTTCTAGACGGAAGGTCTGGTATCCTCTGATTGAGAATTTATGATTATTGTTGAGGTGCGTTTCCTGGATACATGCCACGTCAATCTTACCTTCATGCAGGTGATGTGTTAGGGAAAGTTTTTTGTTAATGACTCCCTCCGCATTCCACTGTAGTATTTTGAGGGTCTTGAGGTTTTGGTCAATAGAAGTTGCCCCATAGCCATGTGCCTTGACTCCACGACACATGGATGGGTGACCACCAGTAGTAAAGGGTGGGCCCCTTCGAGGCGTGAGGCCCGGCACTATCGCTGCCTGGCGGGACTCCACAGGATGAGCGCCATGCATTTTTCTAATCAGTTGTACTGTCATCATGCTGCGATTTACGTTGCACTGTTTTGTTAGGCTTGCGGCCCCGTGCATCCGATTTCAACAGGCGTTTCTGTAGGGATGCCCTCCTTAGCCTTTGGCTGTCCCCAGCCTATCTGCAAGGCAGCAGTTGTTTATGATCATAGTTGTCTCTCTTATGGAAGTTGTCTTACCAGACTATCGAGTCTTCACTACTCGTGTCTATAGGGTGCAATGATGATATGTGAGATGATATATGAGATGGACTGGTTTACCCGGAAGAAAGGCAGTCCAGTGTGTCTGTATCCCAGGATCGTCACGTCCTGCCAGAAACGTAGCATTTGCATGTGAGTGGGGTATCTCTTTCTCCCTTTATTTTCTTGGCTTCTATGCAGAGATGGTACGCCTAGCATTCCCCGCCACCTGGGGTGTTGACACAGTGGGGCAGGTGTGCAATGTCCGCTGGTCTGCATCTCTTCTGCGTCCAGCATGATAGTTTTATGGCTGATAACGTACAGAGGTAGATATCGTAGCCGAAGTGCATTTAACCAGAGGACAAGCCTGGTAATGTCACAGAGATGTTGTTCGCCTGGTGTGCGGACAGATCTCATGGTCATTGGTTGAGTCTCGACAGTTCACAGTGAGGTGGCTGCTCTACTGTTTTCGACACCCCGACCAGGTACTAAGTCTTGTGTTTGTGGTTTCGCACCCCATCGCCGTATGAGGTGAGTATTAAGCAATTGTCCGCCCGCTTTGATCGGCGGACGGCAAAGACCTCTTTCTGCGGCTCTACCGGACAGGGCTGGGGCGCAAGCCCCAGGTCCCGAACATGTAGGAGCCTCCCATTGCAGTGATGCTGAGATTTTGGGCGGGATTGCGGCTTACAAGGGTTCGGCCGTAATCCCCCACATGGTAGCCTCGCGCCGTTGGCTTATCAGCCTGGTACGTGAACCAAAGTGTCTGCGGCTCCTCTCGATATGAGCTGGTTTTCCGTAGCAACGCCCTGTCATTAGTAGGGTAAAACTGACCTGTCTTCAGATGGTCTATTTCCAGCACCCGTTCACTGTTTGGCCAGACGAATTTTGAGGGCTTTTGCTTGTCAATGACCAGGTATTTGAAATCTGCGGTTTCTGCGGAGTTAAACGCGATTTCCGTAGCGTTCTTTCATTAGAGTGTTAGAGAGCTGACTTGTCTTCCGTGAGTCTAATACCAGCGTACGTTCATTTTTAGACCCAACGGTAGTGCTCTCGATTTGTCAGTCGTTCTAAAGTATTACGCCGCCTTCGACTTGACGGACTTAGTGTGTCTGAGATATGTTCATGGTATTGGCGCTTCTCATATCAATCCAGCAGTACATGGGTACCTGACAAAGGAAAGATAATATTTCGGAGCCCCGCTGGGGCCGCGGAATTCACGCTTTGTCGGGGCCACTTTCAGCGACGGCAAGATGTGGGCACGTATAGTGGGCACCTAGGTAAGTCAAGTCCATTCTTTTAACAATTGCCAATTTATTTAAACACTGATTGGTTTGCCCTAGAACGATTCTTTTATCAATTCTCAATTTATTTAAACACGGATTGGCTAGACCTAGAATGACCCAATTCGTGTGAATACTTTCGTGTCATATTTCGCGTGGAAGGATTACGTAGTGCATTATGTTGAGTCTACAATGATGTTTTTACAAACTGACACATCTTTGCAAATTACAGTTACCTCCTATGAAATTATATGAAACCAGGGACCGTTTGAAAGCTTCTCCATTGGTCAATCGTAGATTACAAATTAGTTAATGTATGAACATCTGCGATATGTATGGATGAGTGAAAACACGTTTTTACACTGAATAACAGAACTACTCTTAAATTACTTTCACATTAAAAGGATATAGTAAGATTAAACATTCCCTAATCGTACAGTGTTATCGGCCTCGTAGAAGGTGTGCTGTCGACGATATCTAAATGTTGTATGAATCGCTAGAAGAACAGCTGCTTCATCCAGGGTACAAAATATAAACGGAAACGGTCAGGTGAACGATACATCAGTGCTTCCTATGACGACATACCAAATGCTCGCGGTGAACGTCTGGCTATCATTGGTAAGCAATGATCAAAGTTCAAATCAGGAACACGTTTTTCGGCAAGCCATAAGGAAAAAAATTGTGGTCATGGCACTCACCAAGCTACGAAACTAAGGTTGCCTTGATTTCGTAATAAGTAATCATACAAAGATGTAAGAGAGAGTTAGGAGCACTCAAGACCATGGCTGCTGTCGACTTGGAACAACGCCTCCTGTTCATCCTATTTCGTCAGGTCGTGTTATCTGTTATCAAATACGTTCTAGGCATCCTCACACTATCAAGAACACAGTGTAAAAGGTTGGAACGCATCCAGAATGAAGGTATGCGACTGGTTCTGGGCTGCACTAGAGATACCCCGATAGTGATGATGGGGTACATGTTGGGATTGTTATCGGGGACATCCAGACATAAACTGGCACAAGTCAAAGCCTATATGCGTGTCATCACAGACACGCGGCAGCCTCTGCACAGCAGTATCTCAGACATCAAGGGATCAAGAATCAAGACAGGGGTGTCATGGATGGTATAGGCAGAGACAACAATCGGATACGTCACTCCAGCTGAGACGATAGCCAAATGGGAAGAATTGGTCCACACTGGTGATAGAATGATAGAGTACCAGAGAGTCATCATAACCTTAGGCAAGGAATGCAGAGAATGGGACAACGATAGAGCAGAGCACGAGGTAAATCAGCTGATAACTGAGAACACCCAGGATAGTGACGCTGTCATATACACCGACGGACAATGGAGTGCAGTGGAACATCAGGATGGGGTTTTTTCCAAACGAGTGAGAGGACGGGTCGTTGCTGAGCGCAGTAGAGCATACATGTCAGCAACCTCCAGTATGAGAATAGAGACGGAAGCAGTAAATTCAGCACTGAAATTAATATCTGACACTTCTATAACAAGGGTAGTTATCGTCACAGACGCGCAAGCCGTAATTCAGAAGGTACAGAATGGATGGCTTAGGTACGAGTGGATAGCAGCTTTTGAGGCTTCAAACATCTAGGGGTTGACATGGACCTACTGTGCTGCTCATGCTGTAGTTCAGGGCAATGAAAAAGCTGACATCATGGTTTCACAAGCTCCCATCATGGGCACATTAGTGATGAATAGAAGTGACATTTTGAAATCAATCAATGACCGCCTGCTAGATGAGAACACCGCAATAGATGAAGCAGCAATCCCCAGGCTGCAAAGTTTCGACATTAAACGAGGTTCGAGCGGAGAATGACGCATTAGAGGACGGAGCAGGAGAACGTACAACCAGCGAGCTGCAGGGACCGTCAGCATCCATACCCTTTCGCCATTTGCTGAGAGAAACTGAGAACCTATGAGTATGCGGGAGTGTAGTTGTGTCGATTCTTAAACAGAAACAGAAACGTGTTAAGTAATGATGTAAAATTGGTTATTTACCTTAAATTGTTGCATCTGATGGTTATTGACATTAATTACAGACCAACCAGTAATCAGAAGTCTATCACTCCTAAAATGCGAAATCCTTAGTTTAGTTTAGTCAAAGAATCAACGTCATTGCACACGGTTTAACAAAATAATGCTCAATTTGTTTCCATATTTTTGAAGAATCTCAGTACAATACACAAACTCTGTAGCACTGGCAAGGATCATGTAGTAGATTGGGTAGATGTTATTAAACATCTTTCTAAATTTTGCCCGGACAGCATTCGTTATGCCTACACTTTTTCGAAAACCGACTGCCCAGGTATTGTTAACGTGGGCGACTCTGAACACTGGCCCCCGATCTCTTCTACCTAGCGATGAAGGAAATACCAGAAAGTCCACATGAAAAAAAATCCTGGTCCCCACCGTGATTTGAACGCGCGACCCCCAGCACCCGAAGCCGACGTCTTACCTAGATACTACTTCTTGATACTGCGAGACTAACAAACCAATTTCGAAGACAGGATTGGCAGTGTGCGTGTTCTCCAGCCTGTCGCAATGAACAGCTGCTGGGTCTGCTGATTAACTGCATCAATGTGTCGACAAAAACGTCGAAACTAAATCGCAGTCTGATCAAGGATAGCAAACTAAGATTACTTGTAACCAGAAGATGGCTCAAAGTCAATGGAGTGATCCATAAAATCGAACTGAGCGAGCTGATTATATACAAACTTAAAGAACATTGTAAAAAACCTACGTTACATAGGGTACGATGTTAGTGTTGTTGTTATTGCTGTTATTGTAAGTGCCTACAATGAGTTAGTTTAGCTTTTTATATAACCTCCTAAGGTCGCAAAGTAACGGGTTGCAGTAACTTGTCTCACATCACAAGCGTGGACAACGGTCCCCGAGGTGGCTGTGCAATGGTTGGCTTCAACTGTGCGACGCTCACTAATACTAGGATCACGTTGATTCCCTCATCTCGAGTGTAAAGATGTGTCTGGGTACGAATTAAGACTGATCTAAAAGGCAATCCGACTGTTCTCCAGGGCTATTGCATTTGTCTATGTTGGAAGAATGGTAGTCCTTCTATTACCGAAGCGTCTTGGTTCGTGAAACTGGTTATGGCAAATGGGTTTTTTTTTTCTGAATCATGGGATAACATTCCAAAGTCTCTATTCTCCTTCAGGAGCTGATTTGTTAACCAAAGTTTGCACACTAAGTAGCCTAAAGCATTAAACCCTGATAGAGGACGGCAGATCATCACCAACGTACAACGTATAAGAAGACGACAGGAGACAACGAGTTAGATAGAACCCCTGATTTGTAATACGATTGGATTAAACTAAGTTTAGGGTTTATGGTATTTCAAATAGGAAACTTAGAACCTTGTTGTAATAGTTCAGAGGTACCATCAACAGCTAGTACTTGAATCCTCTGCGTTAGTTTAGTATATGGTATTTATTTAGTTAGGAGGTCTTTTCTTTTGTTGATATTGTGCACCCATTATTCATGCAATACATTATATTATTTTGTTTTAATGGTGAACGATAGTTTTAGTGTTTTCTGTGATTAAAGTGTAACGTTTTACAGTCTATGTTGTGAGTCAATAAACTTTTAAGATAACTACTCAGCTAAGTCTACCCTGTAACATCAGGGATGTATGATATCCTCATTGCGTTGTAATATTTATATGCACAACATGACGACAGGGGACTGTCAAGCTGCTAGACACGATCCAGACACGATCCAGACACGATCCAGGCACGATCCAGACACGATCCAGGCACGATGCAGGCACGATCCAGACACAATCCAGACACGATCTAAACACGATCCAGACACGATCCAGACACAATCCAGACACGATCCAGACACGATCCAGGCACGATCCAGACACGATCCAGACACAATCCAGACACGATCTAAACATGATCCAGACTCGATCCAGACACGATCCAGACACGATCTAAACACGATCCAGGCACGATCCAGACACGATTTAGGCATGATCCATACACGATCCAGGCACGATTCAGACACGATCCAGGCACGATCCACACGCGATTCAAGCACGATCACAATTCTATAAATGAACTTCTATTCGCAGTTGACCATTAAAAAGAATATTCCGACTAACAGAAACTTCAATGTGACGTTGCCGTGTTTGATACAACTTGAGAAAAGTATGGTATGTGTATCAGCGTGTCTAAGACGACAACAATGTGAATGGACATAACCTAAGAGATGTTCAACGTACGCATTTAGAATGCCGCTATATACCTTGGAAATATTTTCTCTGAAGAATGCAGGTGAGATAAAGAATTTAAGACAACGTCAGAGAGCAACTGTCGTCACTGCTCAAACATCCCCCATTAGTCTGGATACAAAGCATAAGCTGTTCCACGGTATTCGCTTGTCATTCTTGTGTTATCAGAGCGAAACATGGACCATGTCCAGAGTACGAGAGAGCAAAATCCTCATTTGCAGAATGAGAGGTCTGCGAATAGGTGTTTGCGTTTCAAGGAGAAACAGATTGGGAAATCACGGCGAAAGAGTCAGCGCATGCCTTGTGTCGAAAACACATCCATGCAGAAAGTGCGAAGGATCGTTCATCATGTAAGACTGCTCACTGACTAGCACCATCTGCGGGTGTACAATGTCAGGCGGTCTAGCTTCTGAGCAAAGGACCAGCGAGGATGGATAGACGACCGGTCTAGCTTCTGAGCGAGGGGGCAGCGATGATGGATAGGCAACCGGTCTAGCTTTATATAGAGAGGACAACGGAGGCGAGGATAGATAGACGTCCGGTTCAGCTTCTGATGGAGAAAACAAGACAGGCGAGGATAGATAGACGACCGGTTCAGCTTCTAATCGAGAGAACAAGACAGGCGAGGATGGATAGACGACCGGTCTAACTTCTGAGCGAGAGGACCTCTAGGTAAGGATGGATAGACGACCGGTCTAACTTCTGAGCGAGAGGACCTCTAGGTAAGGATGGATAGACGACCGGTCTAGCTTCTGAGCGAGAGGACCTCTAGGTAAGGATGGATAGACGACCGGTCTAGCTTCTGAGCGAGAGGACCTCTAGGTAAGGATGGATAGACGACCGGTCTAGCTTCTGAGCGAGAGGACCTCTAGGTAAGAATGGATAGACGACCGGTCTAGCTTCTGAGCGAGAGAACCTTGAGGTCAGGATGGATAGACGACCGGTCTGGCTTCTAAGCGAGAGGAAAGCGAGGATAGACGATGTAAATGCGATTTTCGAGGAGTGGCACTTCTGGCACATGAGAAAAGCCTGAAGCTCCCCATGTTGCTTCGACCTCAAACACACGCGACACACACATACAATACACGCGGAGGTAAAAAACAGTCTTAATTTAAAATATTGAGGTAATTTGTTAACCTCCGCTTCATGTGTGTGTCTGTGCATTGTCTTGGCCTGTGTGTTTGTTTATATATCCTCTTACACAGTATGGTAGAATGATAAGTTAGGTCAATTATTAATACATATATAAGATGTACATGACCTGGACTGTTAGGCAAAATGGCTATATTTATTTAAATTTAATGCTGGCCGATACATAAGATATAATATTTACTGACTAATTAACTTGAATCAAGTTTGTGTTGAGTCACTGACTAGCGTATGATTTGTCTGGGCAAAAGTACTAGGAAATATCACGTTATAAATTGTTTTGGGCAACACAGGTTGTTCAGTTGAACGTCAAGGATAAACATTAAAGCGTGTTATCTGGTAGGTTTATTACATCCGACAGTAAACGATATTAAATGTGCAGTTAGTGAAGAAAAGTCAACGACAAAAGATACTGATGACACCACTTTACAATACGCGGAATACATGTCATGAACAACTGACATCACGCCACAATAAGCTGATGCCTCAAACATGTCATGAACAACTGACCTCCCGCCACAATAAGCTGATGTCTCATACAAGAAAGGAACAACTAACCTCAAGCCCCGATAAGTTGATGTCTCATACAATAAAGGAACAACTAGCCTCAAGCCACAATAAGCTGATGTCTCATACAAGAAAGGAACAACTAGCCTCAAGCCACAATAAGCTGATGGGGACGCGTGGGCTAGGGGTTAAGTGACACAGCTCACAATTCGAAGGTGCTGGATTCGATTCCCATTACAGCACCGGTCGTTACCCGGCGGAAGCAAACCCTTAGAAATTGCAGGAGGAAGAAGACCCTTACATAAATTGAATGCTGAAGTTGGATGCACTAGGCCGACAGGCGCAAATAAAAACCACAATGCGACGCACACCGCCTTGAGGAATAGAGAAATAAGGCGAACGCAAAAAAAAATTAGCTGATGTCTTACAAGAAAAGAACAACTGGCCTTACGCCACAATAAGCTAATTTTTCATTCAAGAAAGGAACAACTGACATCACGCCACAATAAGCTGATGCCTCATACATGTCCTGAACAACTAACCTCACACTACAATAAACTGATATCTCAAACAAGAAATGAACTTGCAACTTAAGCTCACAAAAGGCTGTTACAGTTTCTCATACAAGAACTGAACAATTGACCCCAGTTCACAATAAGCTGTTATATCATACTGACACTTCGTCCCACACCGTACTAAACATGTTGGGACCACCTCGATCATTTTTACAATTATAAAATGTGACATGTCTGGGCTAGACTATCCAAGAACACACAGATCGAAAATGTCCTGGTCTAGACTGTCCAAGGACAAATAAGTGGAGAATGTACAGCCTAGAGTACCCATTTACAAACAAGCCGAGAACATGTCTGTGTTAAACTTCAGAAGGACAATAGGTCGAAAACATTTCTGAACTTGACTGCCCAAGGAGAAAAAGTCGATAATAATTCTAGACTGGGCTGTCTAAGGACAAAGATACCGAGAACTAGCTCAAGGTTTCATCAGATCCAGGGTTCTGAATGTAGGTATGCAGTGGATGTTCTTTTTAAGTTTAACTAAATTACTTGAACATAATTCGTGTTATCTAACATATAAATTCAGGAAATAGAATAAACTCATGTCCTTTTGCTTCTTCTGGACCATGTAATCAACACATGTTGGACCCTTTTATTCCTATTTTCAAATATCAATAAATAAATTTAACATACGGCAAATTCTCCTGTCCTGTGCCACTCGCTTCACCTTTGTTCACGTCCATTCCTTATTTCCATTATGTTTTTCTTCTCCATGTGCGTTTTGATCTTCCTCTCCTTCTGTTGCTTTGAGGATTCATATATTATATATGGAGTATTATTTCTAGAGTTTTATGTTAAGCCCAACTTTAAAATCGTTCACTTATTGCCTGTGTCAATGGAATAGTGTACAGTCTTACGAGTTGTAGTACAGGTTTCTTTTCATCGAGTTAGGACTGCAATATTAGCTCCTTTTTACGACATATGTTCTTGCAGTGTGGCAGTTATCCTATTTTTGTCCTTGTCGCACACAGAGACCTCAAGAAATCTACTCGGGCAATGTGGTGTCCTGTGCGTGACTAATGTTATGTAACAAAGAGATTAAGTGAAACAGGAGACACGGCTATCTACATCCATAGAAGAATTTTTACTTGCTGAAATATTTGGAAGCTGATAATGATATTGTCATAGACGTCTAAACATTGTGTTTGTTTTTGTTTAAAATAAAACTGAACATCGAATCATTTATATGCCGTAAAACTGAAATAATTGAACAATACAAATTTACGATATCATTTGCCATGACATCAACATCCTTAATTTGGGTAAGACAATGTGTATGTTGTGTATGCTTCCATACCAACATCCTTAATTCGTGCTTACAGAGTGTTTTTATATATGACCATACCAACATCCTTAATTCGTGCTTACAGAGTGTTTTTATATATGACCATACCAACATCCTTAGTTCGTGCTTACAGAGTGTTTTTATATACGACCACGCCAACATCCTAGAGTGATAACACGAAGTGTATGCTTATATCAGAACACCAAAATCATGAAGTTGGAGAATTCAGAGTATGACAAATTCAAATAAAGTTATCAAAAGATTATGGTGTGGGTATGCATTGTGTACTTTTTACATTAGAATAAGAATATCACAAAGTGTGCAAATACAGAGCGTATATTGTGTACGTACTTATATTAGCAGCCTAGATTTGGTGTATACAAAGTGTACATAGTTTATAACAGCAGCTAAAGTGATGTAATTTACATAGGACTGTCAAAGCGTAAACATTATCGAACACACTGAGTGTGAGAGTTACACGTCAGTTAGAATGGATGCCTCTAATCACACCTTACCTGATAACATACATTTCTCGATTACCTAAGCTATAACGGTTTAGCAATGATGTTAAACAACAAGATGACATGAAGTAAAAAAAATTAAATTCAATCTCTAATAACATTCGTTTTAAATATTATTTGTGAAATAACAAAACACTATGTACATACATTCATACATAATATATACACAGTACGTAGTAAGGGAAAACTGAACACTGAGAAAGGAAACACATTTGAGCGTTAGACGCGCTAAACAAGTGTATAGGGGGTGTACTTTACAGACACGTTAACATGAGGAGAAGTCAGTAAGTATGTCACAAACTGATATGCGACAGCTGAAAAATGTAGTTCGTAGTTTCTGAAGGAGTCAATTTTGGGACATCAACAACCAGATTTTTGATTAACAAAGGTAAAAGATGCTAGGTGTCGCCAACCAGATTTGTGATTACTAAAGGTAGAAGATGATAGGTATCGCATACATGTGCGCAGCAGAGATACACAATTGTAAAATAAAAGCGACATTCTGCAAAGAATTTTCATGAACAAATGCCACCTGTCTAGGGTGAGAAATAGTTGTCATATGATGCAGGACATAACTCGGTCGATAGAGTCGCCTGATGCAGGACATAACTTGGCCGATAGAGTCGCCTGATGCAGGACATAACTTGGCCGATAGAGTCGCCTGATGCAGGACATAACTTGGCCGATAGAGTCACCTAATGCAGGACATAACTTGGCCGATAGAGTCGCCTGATGCAGGACATAACTTGGCCGATAGAGTCGCCTGATGCAGGACATAACTTGGCCGATAGAGTCGCCTGATGCAGGACATAACTTGGCCGATAAAGTCTCCCATTGCAGCACACAACTGAGCCGATAGAGTCTCCTGATGCAGGACATAACGGGGTCGATAGTCTCCTTGTGCAGGACATAACTGGGTCGATAGTCTCCTGATGCAGGATATAACTTGGCCGATAGAGTCGCCTGATGCAGGACATAACTTGGCCGATAGAGTCACCTAATGCAGGACATAACTTGTCCGATAGAGTCGCCTGATGCAGGACATAACTGAGTCGATAAAGTCTCCCATTGCAGGACACACCTGGGCCGATATAGTCTCCTGATGCAGGACATAACTTGGCCGATAGAATCGCCTGATGCAGGACATAACTGGGTCGATAAAAGTCTCCTGACGCAGGACATAACTGGGTCGATAAGAGTCTCCTGACGCAGGACATAACTTGGCCGATAGAGTCGCCTGATGCAGGACATAACTGAGTCGATAAAGTCTCCCATTGCAGGATATAACTGGGTCGATAGTCTCCTGATGCAACACAACTTGGTCGATAGAGTCTCCTGACGCAGGACATAACTGGGTCGATAAAAGTCTCCTGACGCAGGACATAACTGGGTCGATAAGAGTCTCCTGACGCAGGACATAACTGGGTCGATATAGTCTCCGAAGGACGATCACATATTATTGATGAATCCCGACCTAGTGGAACTTTTCAGACTGCAACAGAAGCACATGTGGCGCGGGTGGGAAAGATGATTCGAGCTGGCAGGCCAGTAACGATATAAACTATAGTAACTGCAATAGGGTATTCGCTTGTTTTAACCTATAATTTAACGCATGATCGATTGAATTATCGGAAAGTGTGCTTGCATTGGGTACCCAGAAAATTGATGACGAACGAATGGGTTTCGCTTAGCACTGAAATGGCGAAGGGATAACTGTATCAATTATCGGTAGAATTTATGTTGAGAAATAAGGAACAATGCAAATGCAATTATAAATTGTTCTCTAGTTTGTATTTTTATGTTTTTTTTTATAAATAACCATTTGTGAACTATTTACTGACGCCCGATGCGAGATATTTCTAAACGGCCACTGTTGTCCAACTGCTGCTGCGCATATAATTTTGGTTAGCGACTTCGGGATTGGCCGCAGTGCCTTCTTGACGTCATAGTAATGTTTTATAAACTGTTCTAGTTTGAAGTATTGATGAAACTAAAACGTCAGTTGTAACTTTACATTTTGAATAACGATGTAGATATGAACTTTGAAACGTTACCCAATTCATGGAGACTTTTACCAATATACATATAACTGTTAATTCAATATTCTCGATTCTTTTCATGCGACAATTTCATCCTTGTGATGTGTTTTTTTTTCTGTGTTACAAAAATAATTCTCCAAGTTTAATGCCGACTGAAAGTTATTTGCATCTTAATCTGCGAGTAATATTTCTAACATGACCTTAACTTTGCCTATCACTTAACAGACAAAACAGCTATGATGATATATCCTATCCCTGTCTAACTGTATATTTTGGCATTTTTCCAGCAGAATGCCAACACTTAAAACAGCACTTTGTTGCAAAAAATATGTTGATTCATTTTTTCATGTTTTGCAATCTGAGTTTCTTTGCTTTCTGTAGTGTACCTTGTCAACCGCGTAATCGACAGAGCTTATTGTTAAGGTCCGTACTTACGTCTGCGAATTGGTTGCTCTGTGTTTATGTTTGTCTACTTTTGGCGGGACACTCCCAGCTAAACCACTGACAAAGACTTCTAGGCTACGTTTTGTAGAGAAATAAGTGGAATCTTTGCGGCTGGCTATCGTGAAAGATACTGACATACCAATGACAATTTCATGAAGCGTAAAATATGCCTGCCTTTGTTTACCTTGTTGCTACTTTGTTTTTGTTTAAATTAGTACATTTCTTTCTTAAGTTATAACATGCTACAATTCTTATCATTGCAATGTTGTTAAGAAAGGGCACTTAAAGGCACTTCATCTGTAATCGGCTTGTAATTGTATCCACGTTATTCAAAGGTAGTACATTGTTAATGCACTACCTAATTGAAGTTAATGTAAATACATGTTATTCATTGAGCTTTAACCTCTAAACTGTTTTCTAAATCCGTGGTTGGTAACTGATAAAGTGGTCAGTGACCATCAGGTTTAATGTCGTTTTCTTAGGCAGCATCAAACTCCTTCCACTTCACTAATTATGCAACCATCCTTTGTACGGTGCCCTAGCTCTGATTCATGATTTCCATTTATACTTCTATATTTCTTAACCAATTTGTCTTAGGTAGATATCTGTTTCCTCTTCTCTCGCGGTCTATACCATGCGGTTCTAGTGATGATGTCAGGTTCTTTTCTTAAGGAATTACAATTCCTGCGTCTACCCGTTATGCTGGTGTGCTTATCTTCTTGGTTGCTCCGAACAAACAAATCTCTGTTGGTGATGGTGTTCGGCCAGAAAATTTAATCAATTTTTTTTTAGACTGGATATCAAAGGGAAAACCACCCTTAAACCTTTATCTGATGGAAAATGGCTTCAGTTAATGACCTATAAGCAACAGAATATCGATATCCTGCTGGCTGTTGAGATAGATTCGTGAACGCTGAAGTTTGGTAGGCGAGACGGGCAGAGTCAGGTCCATGAAATAGGCCCTATCCTGCATCTTCTCTGACAAGGATTAATCCTACAGCTGCTGGCTTAAAACCGTATGTAAACATTGAAACAATCAATAATACATCGCATATTTCAAGACAACAATGGGCAGAAATAGAAATCTGAAGAAAATGCTAGTTGTAGACGTGCGTGTTGGACAAACAGATGGATACACAACAGCTCGTTTCTGCATATTACCCCACTACGTATCTCATTCAAGGATAATCAAGGATCTGAACTAAAAAGAGAGACAATCTTACGTATACGCACAAACAAATACATTATGAATCCAACCATGGATACACTAACACATCACACACAAAGTTATTATGTCTCCCACAATGGACACACTGGCACATCACACACAAAGTTATTATGTCTCCCACCATAGACACACTGACAAATCACACATAAAGACATTCTGTCTTCCCCCATGGACACACTGACACATCACACACACAGTTATTCTGTCTTCCACCGTCGACACACTGACACATCACACACAAAGTTATTATGTCTCCCACAATGGACACTGACACATCACACACAACGTTATTATGTCTCCCACAATGGACACAATGACACATCACACACAAAGATATTCCATCTCCTCCCTCCCCCCCCCCTCCCGAACCCTCCCTCACTCACACCTTGGACACACCGACTCATCACACGCAAAAACATGATGTCTACCCTTATGGATACACTGACAGATCACTCACACACATAGATTATGTCTCTCTTAACTGACCACCCCCCCCCCCCCCAACGGTGGACACTGACATATCAGTTCTCGTAAACCTGCAGGTCTTGCCCTAAATGGTAAATGGATAAACAAAGGAAAAGAAGTTCTACCCAGAAGACCAGTAGACGAAAGAATTCATACAGCAAGCATCCAGAAATCTCATCTTAATCCCCATCCCAATTTCTACACAGGATGATACGAAACTCACAGATTGGATATGGGCGGACACACAGGTAAAGCCCTTATCCTCTGGAGACTGGCGATCCCTTTATAAGATAGGGAAGGGAAGCCAACGGGTCAAGCGGAAACTGTAGCAGTAAGCATTACCTTACATAATCGAGCAGATAAAAAAACTTTAACACATACTACCAGTCAACGAAAACCTTGCCATTGAAGCCATGCATATTATGAACCAAACAACCATAGTTACTGGAGATTATCACAGTATGAAGAGGTCGGCGGTTGTGCAAAGACCAGCACAATATGACATGAACTATTGAATGTGAATCTGGCAGAAACATCTTTAACATCAACTTCTCAGACTACTCTTCAACTTTCTACTCAATGCTACAGATATTAACACAATGTCCCTTCCTGACTTTGTCTTTACTACTAGTGCCACATGTATAATTTTTTTTTTAAACAGTACTCGCTCCTCTAGGAGAAAGTGCCCACAGTCCACCTAAACTTGGGGGTCTCTGGCGAAGTGGTCAAGCTTACATTTTTTTTTTTAAACCATAAAGCTAGGTAACATCCCATCATACTACGAGCTTATCTGAGATGAATCTATAAGATACACGACTAGAAGTTCACTAGCAGCACATATATCTACTACGTCTGTTTGGTGAGCGAACAAAAAACTGTCAGTTCATCCATTTTCCAACTGGAAAGTTGACAACATATTGGAGAAATTCCGCCAGTACCATCTAAAGGTAGCCATGGAGAACATGACAAGAGGCGCTAGAAGAAGTTACAAACCGTATTGGTCACCAAAACGCTACAGAGGGAACTCTATCTAACAGAGGCACAAGAAAGTGGGGAAATAAACATAAATCACGAAGGTAATATCGGACTGAAGGCCTCTTCGGCAAACATATAGAAAAACAATCAACTAAATGAGCAAGAAAAGCTGACATAAATTATACAGAAACTCTCGACATTGATAGGAAAAGCAATACGCTCTGGAACCTAGAAACAATCCGTCAGTGACTAAAATAGCTACTAGCAAACACTTGCTTCTGAATATGAAGGAAAGGTACTAACCAACCGCGAAAAAGCAGGTGTTCCAGCCACAAATAACGCAGAAACATGTACAAACAAGATTCCCACTGATATAGAAAGGTATAAGAATGAAACAAACCATATGAAACTAATATGACTACCAGAGTACCAATTGATGATAAATATCTCCAATAAAGAACTAAAATAGGCCACAAGAAGGGACGGATTCACTTATTAGTGTGATCTCTAGCATGAGAGAAACAGCAAATAATAAACTGCTTCACATCGTCACTTCAAGCTAAAAACAAGGAACGGTTTCCCGAGTTTGGAATAAGGCATTATCATCATCTTCAATTATGGGAAGTACAAGATGATATCCAGGCAGCCACAGATCTATTGGTCTACCCAGCTATGTGGGTATTGTTAACAATAGAATACCCTGGCATTTAGAATCCAAAAATTTAAAAAAAATATGGAAGATAGGATTAAAATGAATACCACTTTATTTGATTGTAACCAACAATATGTACAAATGGATCAGGGATTACTTGGATAACAGAACAGCATGAGTACAACTAAAGGACACCTCAGCAAACAGACAGATCTGAGATTACTTGGGTGACGGAATAGCAAGAGCACAACCAACTAAAAGACACCTCAGCAAACAGACAGATCTGAGATTACTTGGGTGACGGAATAGTACGAGTGTAATTGAACGACACCCCAGCAAAAACAGATGAAAGTGTAACAAGGAATTCCTCACACCTGTACTGTTCATCATATGTATCAATGGTGTAGTCATATCAATCCTTAAAAAAGTACACAAGTAAAATTATTTTCAGATCGCTTAGCGCTATGGACATCTGAAGTCTTCATATGAAGGTAGAAACCGAATACATGAAGCTCTAAATAAAATAGAGTTAGGGAAAATTAAATGGCAACTTGCCATTAACGAATACAAAAGCATTTACACAATATTCTACCTATATCCCAAATCCCAAGAAGTAATCATGAATATAAATGAGCAGACTATCCACTAGACATGTCCAACTGATCTCGAAAACGCAATTGACCCAATGCTGACATGGACAAAACAGACCCAACAAAGCTAAAATCAAATTGAGCAATATAAGAATGATATCAAGCTCAACATGGTAAGATGTCAAGTACTCTAATAAAAACGTATACAGCAATGTGAGATTAGTGCAGAATATGGAAAACACAGCATGGTAACAGCAATTACAACAAAATTACTTTCTGAAATGAATAGAATAAACAAGGAAGATAATTCATCACTGGGACAAGGAGAATAAGAGCAACTATTGCATACATTGAAAGTATGGAGATCTGAATTCATTCTAGCATGGCGAGAAGTTAAAACGAATGCTTGGTAATCCAATATATGACCGGATGAATTGCATGGGATGAGGCAGATTAAAGAAAAATCACTTCAGCTGAAACAAAAGATCTTACATGGTCAGATCCAATCATAGGTCAGGCAGCAGTTAAAGATCTAAAACAAAAATCCCTAACTGTGCAGTTGAAAAAAGTAAACATCTTTGAGATGGTAGAAACCATACAGGACATAGACAAGAAGAAAACTATCACAAAATTATCACTGAAGAACACATTAAAAAAGTCTACCCACCTGAAACATGGATACACGTACATACAGAGAGGTCACCTAACAAAGCCACATCGTGTGCAGTTAGAGGGAGTCTGTTTCAGACAACGGAACGAAGAAGAAAAAAATAACTCTAAATCTAACAACGGGAACCCATTCCAATAACTTCCGTGTAAAAGTGTATGCACTGAAGAATACTGCTGTGCTTGGAATCCAGGATGAAGTTATCTACCAAGAAAACACAGCATTCTTGACTGATGCTTCGTCAGTATTAGCGAGCAGCTCAACAAACAAAACAAATAACATAAACATAAAGATCTCGAGCAGTTCATATTCTCTATGAAACGGCTCTCAACAGAACACCCAAGGTCGATCTCCTCTAACTGCACTTATGAAGGCAGTGTATTTGCAAGCAGAATAGAAGTATGGAGAAGTTTCCCCACAAGCAGACTTAAGCATCAAGTATAACGAGGAAACGAATATAATTAAAGTCAACTGCATTGGACAATAGGCGGACCAACAAACCAATTGGCAGGTAGCGACCACAGGCCAATTAGGCTAGAAGTTGATATGGAAGTAGGCCCACAGGAAACAAAACCGCTCCCACGTTGGAATTACAAACGAGCCGATTGGGACAGATTTGCAGGCCTGACAGATGGGCTGTGTGAAACCATCAACACACGGAATAACAAAATGAAGCCCATAGTGGAAAGCCTAAGCAAAGCAATAATGCAAGCTGCCACTGAAACCATCCCAAGAGGGGCAAGGGAAAATTATAAGCCCTATTGGAATGATGAATTGCAGAAAGCGGAAGACGAAGTCTCAAATGCTAGGAACATGGCAGAGAGAGAACAATCTATGGTGACAAATATCGCCCTCAAAACCAGCACGGCGAAATACAAATACACTCTAAACCAAACAACAAAAGAAAGCTGGAAAAACAAAACAGAAAGCCTCAATCTAGACAGAGATGGGAACAAACTATGAATGACGAAACTCCATCAAACAAACAAATTACCATCAAGCAGCGCGACAACATGCTTAGTGGAAAAAAAGCAGCAAACGTCTTTGTTGAACATTATGCCAGAGCAAACCACATTGATGTCCCTACAGATAGGCATACATACATTAGTGAAGAGCAAAAGGGGCACGACAACATCAATATGGCACCAGAAGAGCACATGATGGCAAAACTAACAATGAATGAAATGGAAGAGGCAATGAGAACGTTAAAGAAAAGGAAATCTCCCGGAAAAGATGGGATAACAAACGAAATGCTGATAGGGCTGGGACAAACAACAAAGAGGAAGTTACTATCAGTCCTGAACCAAAGCTGGAAAAGAGGTATTTTACCCTAGGCATGGAAAGACGCAGTACTTGTACCAGTACCAAAGAAAGGAAAAAGATAAAACAGATCCAAATGGATACAGGCATATCAGCCTACTGAGCTGTGTAGGAAAACTGAAGGAACGTATGATAAACGCCAACTGGAAGAAAAACACATACTAATTCCACAGCAAGCAGGATTTAGACAGCACAGATCCACTGAGGATCAGGTCACCCTCATAGCCCTGGAAATAGAAGATGCCTACCAGGAGCAAAAACACACAGTAGCGGTTTGGGTGGACCTAGAAAAGGCATTTGACAAAGTCTGGAAAGAGGGACTTAAAGTCAAGCTACGAAGAAGTGAAGTTTGTGGGAAAATGTACAAATGGTTCAGCTACTACCTCAAAAACAGAACAGCTAGAGTTCAAGTACAAGGGCAGATGAGCAAAAAGGTGACACTTGAGCAGGGAGTACCCTAAGGGGGAGTACTGTCACCCACACTCTTCCTGGTGTATATAAATAACATGACAGAGAATATACAAAGAAGAGTCCTTAGCTCAATGTTTGCAGACGATCTGGCTATGTGGACCTCTGAAAAGAATCTCACCATAGCAAGTAATCGGATGCAGCAGGCCCTAACATCGCTGGAAGAGTGTGCGAACTCATGGCTGGTCAAAATAAACGAGGAAAAAACAACATGTCCGATATTCTCGCGATCAAACAGACCCCAACACACTAAATTAAGTCTAAACGGCAAATTCCTGCAGCCAAACGACAACCCAAACTACGTGGGAGTCACATTTGATAGGCACATGACATGGAAAAGTCAGATCGAGATAAACCGAATGAGAGCCAGAGAAAGAATGGCAATCATGAGGAAACTTGCTGACACAAGCTGGGGAGCAGACGAAAGTATACTAAAGAAACTGTACACTAGAAGTTATAACATAGTTATAACAGGAGGCATGAAGTCAACGCCAATTGTAGAACTTGAAAAGATTACAAAACTGTAATCCATGACCGACAGAAGAGACTGCAGAGCCCAGCTGCAAGCAGAGAAACTCAGAAGACTGATTGACCATCCAATGCACCAGATACTAAAAAATTTCGGAAATGGGAAACTAAAGCGGAGAAACTTTGCAGAAATAGCCAAAGCAAAGATCCACGAAGACCCCATGAACGCACTATCAACACCAAAGCCCATCCCTACTGTACGAAAACCTACCTGGAGGCAGCATATATTTCCAGAGGTGGTAGAAAATATACCAGGTATTGGAAACAAAAACTGCCAGACTGAAAAAGAAAGAAGAGATACAACCCTGAGGTACATAACGAAAAACTACCAAAGCATGGACTGGAACCATGCATACACAGACGGTTCTGTAACAAACACTACACAGAACGGAGGGGCAGGGGCATTCCTGAGCCTACCAAATGGCAGAAAAATAACACTGTCATTGGCAACTGGAAAATACACAAGCAATTTCAGAGCGGAGGCAGAGACACTGAGGGCTACAGTGGAAGAAATGGTGACACATAAAGAAAATGAAAGCCATATAGTCCTGCTTACAGATGCTCTGGATGTAGTCACAGAGCTAAAAAGCCAGAAAAATACTGAACTTAATGATTTAAGAGCAGCACTCTGTCAACTATGCCAGCAGTCCGCACCAAAAAGAGTAGTGGTACAGTGGGTTCCATTCCACTGCAACATCCAAGGCATCGAGGAGGCAGACAGACTGGCAAAAGAAGGTGCAAGACTACCACAACTAGATACTAGTGTGACATACGAAGAGTCAAAACTTCTTATTAAAGCCAGATACATGACCAAATGGGAAAACGAACATACTGGCTACACCAAAAACGATGCCTATTACCAGTTGAACAGAAGAGAGCAGGTCGTTGTCTTCAGACTTCGCACTGGCCACAATAGACTGAGGTACCACCTATTACACAAATTGAAGATAGGTGGCACTGACGAATGCTCGTGTGGTACCGGGAAAATGACCGCTGAGCATTTGCTGCAAAACTGCCCGACATACGAGTATCAGAGAGAGCAGATGTGGCCATCACCAGTGGCAACACTAGACAAGCTCTATGGCAGTGTCCACAGCCTCAGGATGAGAGCTGCTTTTTTCTAAAAAATAAAGGTCGACGTCTGACAGCGTAAGAAGAAGAAGAAGAAGGACCAACAAACCGGTCTGCAGTGTTTAGAAAAGAGAAGAATTAGATATGACAATCCAGATTTCTAAGATAATCAAAGGTTAGGATAAATTAGACTATGGCAAGTGTTTTTTCAAAATACAACCACCTACAAGAACAAGACGGCATAACTACAAATTAACTAAAGATAGATCCATATTAGATATTAGGAAATATATTTTTAGTCGTGGGGTGTGGTGAATGCGGGGAACGCATTGCCACAGGAAGTAGTGGAGGCAGGGACAGTTAATGCATTAATGAATAAATTGGATGCGCATAGATTTCAAATCAAGGAAATGTAAATGAATCTGGTTGTACACCGATTCTGCAGAGTCTTCTAAACCAGTATAAAGACGTTAAGTTAAGACGTTAACTTAAGTTAACACTACCACTTCTAAAAGAAAGACATTTGCATTGATTTAACTAGATAATAATAAGTCGTCATCTTCATACTGAGAACTGGACATAACAAGCTAAATGGTTATCTTCACAACAAAATGCACATTGGGACAGATAAAAGGCATCTATGCGCTGAGCATGCTTTGGCCGTGAAACATATCCTACTAAGATGTACTTACACCAGAAGAAAGGTAATAATACTGCCCTGGCAAGACTGGCGAGAGACAAAACATTGATAGAGATGAAACAGCCTGACAAACATTGGTAGTCTTTGTAAGAGAAATCAGGATCTTTATCTGAGGATGAATGAAGAAAAAGGAGAGGAAGACGAAGCAATAGTAGTAGTAGTTGCAGCAAAAGTAGTAGTAATAGTAGCAGTATCATTAGTAGTTGTAGTACTAGTAGTAGTAGTAGTAGTAGTAGTAGCAGTACTTATAGCAGTAGTAGTAGTGTAGTAGTAGCAGTAGTAGTAGTAATAGTGGTAGTAGTAGTAGTAGTAGTAGTAGTAGTAGTAGTAGTAGTAGAAAGCAGAAGGAGAATAAAAAGAATACGAATAAGAAGAAGACACGTTGTATGGAAAGATGATACTTTGGACCTTATTTTTGCTGCAGAAACACATAAAGCACACAACTCTTGTGTATGCTTAGTTTCGTGTTTGTACTGTACCACAAAGACTTCACTATTTTGTTTCAGCTAGCAAATGCTATTCTTGTTTTGATCAATCTGCTTCTTACTACTGTGTCTATTCCACTGTCAAATGTAACTGTAAAAGCCAGATTTGTAAAATGTGTCCGTCGTCACAAGTTCTTCATTTTCTATTTTAAATGGCTGCTGAATGTATCATATTCTCTGTCACAACTTCCGTGTTCTTGATATTAATGTTCCTTAATCTTGTTGGATATACGCACTCAGTTTGTTTTCTATTCTCTTGAATTTGTGGTTATAATATTTCTAAGATAACCTGTAGCAATATTTGGCCGTCTATCATCACAAGCTTCCATTCGACATGGCATCTGCCGGTTTGCGTGGACTTCCATTACTCCCATTTCAATCAACGTTTCCATAGCCCAGAGAGCTGAAATTGTGTGCCTAGCATATACTAGTGTATCCTGTTAATCTATCAAAATTACATCTCTGTAGTCCTCCAAAAAATAACAAATCTTAGTATAAATACAAGTTTGCACTGAAAAATATAGTTTAAAAAAATATTGATTTGCTTTCTGTACAATAAGTGTCAAAGAAGTCATTTTTTTATTTGTTCTTCTCACACCAGTCCCTTTAGATTAGTTACACGTAGTTACTGTCTATTTTTATCTGCAGAGTGGGAAGGAAGACTAACGTCTGGTCAGGCAAAACATACTGGCCAAGACTCTCACCTCGGCTTCCTAGTAACCGCCCTTGGAAACGGTATGTTTTCATGCAGCTTGACTAACGATGCGAGGGATCGATGTGATCACTGTAGTTGTGGGCGACACTCATATGAAGCCGAACATATCACAAGCGCCTGGAGGGCTCCGGTCCACCTTCATCAGCACGCTCGGGATGTGAGGAAAGCTACTGCAACTCGCCACTTAACGTCCTTGTCAGGGCGCACAAAGAGTAAGCCTACTCATTGTGATCATTCGAAACAACAACAACAACAATCTGTATAGCAGATTTGAATCAGCTTTGCTATTTATCACAGTTTTCCTATTTTTCAGTGACAATTGGTCTTTACTTTAATCACTAATTCCTGTAGCTATGTATAGCTTTCAGCCAACAGGACTATGTCGTCAGCATTTACGAGATGATTTATTGATACACAACTAATAATGAGTCCTAGAAATGTTTGTGTCTGTCGAAAAATATGTTATATGTAGGTGTTGAACAAACAGGCGAACTGTACGCATCCTTACTGAACTCTTCTTTTGACATCTGAATATCTGGAATAAAACCAGCCAGATGTGACAGTGGCAGTTTGTTGTCAATATCGTTGCTGTTGAACTCCCATAAGCAGTAACGTTACTCTTCTGTATGTAATGAAAAGACGTTATGTGGAAGGTGGCAGTAGCTTTCCTCACATCCCGAGCGGGCTGATGAAGGTTGACCGGGGTCCTCAAGGCTGCTGTGCCATTATTGGATTCATATGTGTTACGTTTAGTACTACGGAGATCATGTCGATCCCCAACTCGTTAACCATACTAAAACAGCTTTTTTCCAGGGAGAACTGCATGGAGTGAAGGGGGTCCTGGTCAATATGTTTACCTGACCCTGACTAACATAATTTGATCAATATGTTTACCTGACCATGACTAAAATAATTTGATTAGTATGTTTACCTGACCCTGACTAACATTGTATGATCAATAAGTCTACCTGACGCTGACTAACACTGTTTGATCAGTTTATTTACCTGACCCTGACTAACATTGTCTGATCAATATGTCTACCTGACCCTGACTAACACTGTTTGATCAGTATGTTTACCTGGCCCTGACTAACATTGTTTGATCAATATGTTTACTTGACCTTGACTAACAGTGTCTGGTCAGTATGTTTACATAACTTTGACTAACATTGCTTGATCAGCATGTCTACTTGACCTTGACTAACTTTGACTGATCAGTATATCACCTGACCCTGGCAAACATGTCCAGCATCCATGCACTGCTAGAAAAAGCACGACTAGGATGGGCCGGACATCTCGTCCGTATGTCAGACGAGCGGCTTCCAAAGAAACTTCTCTACGGCGAGCTGAGAGAGGGATGGCGCCCAAAAAAACGTTTTAAAGACGGTCTGAAGGACTCACTGAAAAGTTGCCAGTTAGACATCGACACCTGGGAATGTCTTTCGCAAAACAGATCTGACCGGAGAAGCGCAGTCAAATCGGGTGTAGCTACCGGCGAAGACGACCGTGTTGTGAAAGCCCAGAGCAGACGCGAGACCCGAAAATCCCGAACAGTGGAAACACCATCACCTTCTACAAACCTCCTGTGCCCGATATATAGCAGATGTTTTCATTCCCACATTGGCCTGTTCAGCCACATGCGCACCCACACCCAACAGGGGAATCTGTGACAAGGATGATGTCGGCGGTCCTCATCGACAACGATGGACAGCTATTACAGTACTTTTTAAACTATTATCCAAAATTATGGACATGGCCTCGTAAGTACTTATTAAACTATTGTCCCAAATTATGGACATGGCCTCGTAAGTACTTATTAAACTATTGTCCCAAATTATGGACGTGGCCTCATAAGTACCTAACAAACTGCTGTCCTCAAATATGGACATGACCACGAAAGGACGTATTTAATTCTTTTCCCAAATTACGCGGACGGTCTCGCAAGTACTTATTAAATTATTATTTCTAACTATGGACATGGCATCGCTAGTGCTTATTAAACAAATCTCCATAATTATGGACAAGACCTCACAAGTGCCTATTAAACTATTGCCCATAATTATGGACATGGCTTTGTAAGTACCGCAAGTAAATATTAATCTATTGCTCCTAATTTTGGACCAGATCGCAAGTACCTAAAAAACTGTTGTCCCCAATTATGTATATGGCCGCGCAAGTACTCGTTAATCTGTTGTTCCCAATTATGGACATGGCCTCGCAAGTACCTATTAAACTATTGTCCCCAAAATATGGACATGTCCTCGCAAGTACCTATTAAACTATTGTCCCTATTTATGGACACGGCCAGACGCATGCACCTTAGTCAGGTTATTATGTCATTCTTTATTCACTGACTGGATGCCCACTCCAAAGAGAAACTGAATTATTAATGCAGTGACAGCATAAACAACCCATGGGTGAAGGGAAAAAGTAAAAAAAAAATGCTCAATAGATTGAACAAAATATCTATAAATTATTTCAATAATCTCTTGAAATTGACGGATTGACATTTGAACCAAGTCTCCACCAAGCTTAAGGTGTGGAAACTAGGGACGTTCAGCTCAATAAATCAGGAACAAAGAGCAGATATGTGAGCGCTCATGCATGCATCAAGTCTCTGATTTACGTGAACCACATTTATAGCGGACAATAATAACAAAGAGATATTTAACAAATATATCTCAATATAGGTTTGGTTTCGGTTGGCATTAATGTACTTAACTATTTTAACGGTTGTTGTTGTTGGAATTGATGTTGATGTTGGTGTTGTTGTTTGTGTTGGTGTTGTTTTTGGTGTTGTTGTTGTTGTTGATGTTGTTGTTGGTGTTGTTGTTTGTGTTGTTGTTGTTGTTGATGTTGGTGTTGTTGTTGGCGTTGGTGTTGTTGTTGGTGTTGATATTGGTGTTGTTGGTGGTGTTGTTGGTGTTGGTATTGGTGTTGTTGTTGGTGTTGTTGTTGGTGTTGTTGTTTGTGTTGGTGTTGTTGTTGATGTTGGTGTTGTTGTTGACATTGGTGTTGTTGCTCGTGTTGATATTGGTGTTGTTGGTGTTGTTATTGGTGTTGATGTTGTTGTTGGTGTTGAAATTGGTGTTGTTGGTGTTGTTGTTGGTGTTGGTATTGGTGTTGTTGGTGTTGTTGGTGTTGTTGTTGGTGTTGGTATTGGTGTTGTTGTTGGTGTTGTTGGTGTTGTTGGTGTTGGTGTTGTTGTTGGCGTTGTTGTTGGTGTTAGTGTTGATATTGGTGTTGTTGTTTGTATTGATGTTGTTGTTGGTGTTGTTTTTGGTGTCGGTGTTATTGTTGGTGTTGGTGTTCTTGTTGTTGTTGTTGGTGGTGTTGTTGTTCGTGTTGTTGTTGTGGAAGCTACTCGAACTGTTAATTTATCTCTTAACGATATAGCTTTAGTAGTAGGGTACAGTGACCCTTATTACATCTTGTAGCATAGCTGAAGAAGTCGATCTTGTACCTACGTGCTGTAGTGCAATGTTTGACTTCGGAGTAAGCGTGCCACCATGGGGGATTATATCGTAGATGCCTACCTCGTTGGACAGACTACTGTTGCACAGCCTGTTTCCCGTAAACCCAACGTGAATATAGGAAATGGGCCTTGCTCTAGATGTCCTCTATGACCCTGTTACTCTTTTCTTCGTTGTCCGTTCTAAATGGTTCAAACTCATATGTCCGCTAGGTCACAGCTGCTATTTTAAAAAAAAGTTGTTTCGTCTTGTTTTCTTGCTGCCAATTTGTTCTTGGGGAAGAATATAATCACCGTCACAGATGGTGAAATACAACCACGTTGTGTTCTCGTGCTGTTCGCGTTTCTGTAGTGGGTTGATTTACATAAGTAGGTTGCTAGCTCCATGCTGAGTTATTTTTAGTAGCATTTGACAGTGAATCTATTCTTTACTCTCCAGAAAGGAGCCTTGAAATTCACACGGCGAAGAGCTGCTGCAGTGTTGACAGTGTTCTCTATCATCTTCTCTCACATGTGTACTGAAACTGTATGAAGACATGTATTCGTACTGCTGCAATGTTGACAGTGCTCTCTATCATCTTCTCTCACATGTGTACTGAAACTGTATGAAGACATGTATTCGTATTTGGTGTGATATGTTTGTTGCCGCTGTTGTTTTCAAACCATATTATGACATATGTATTTTAACATCGTCAACTCAGCATTGTCTTTGCTGTTGCCTTGTTCTAAAGTGCTGCCATTTGATGTTATTATGTTCTTTTTTCCCTCAAGATAGCGCCAAGGAATAAACCTGTATGTATACAATCCAAAATAGTACCCCCCAAAGAAACCCACACAAAAACTGTTGTACGACTTAATTCTCGTTGCTCTGGTATTCGAGGGTTTTGAAGGCTGAGGACTACAGACCGCTTCGCACTGATGTCGCCACGGTGTGTGCTGATTATGTTTGTTTATTTAACCCCCGGCAGAAAAACAACATATGTGCTACCGGGGATTCCATCAGATGCCTTTTTTATCAGCAGGCAGGCATCAAAATCATTCGGCCACGCGCTCCTAAAAAACACAGATATCTATAACAAATCGAACATTTAAACAGCAATCAAACAATTGAATTCTTAGATGGGTAAGAAAGAATTCAATGATGAAAAGGTATTTTCATACATCAAATTGTCGTATTGTAAATGTGAGGAAATGCTTAATGGAATCTCTTTGGTAACGTGTAATAAACTGTATCCCATATATACGATCCCTAACTAAAAAAAAATCATTGCATTTTCCATATCATTATGTTAATCAAGTTATCTAATATCTGGTGTATGCATCTCTAACCCAGCGGAAAGGGGGGGGGGGGAATAATAGAGAGCCGACCTGTTTTGTAATCAAAGCAAACGGAGCCAGTCATGCGTGAACAACGTGGTCCCAGCTGACGGACGGTTGGCGCCAATGATGTTCGCCGAAACTGGTTTTTTTGTGGGTGGGGCGATAAAGGGAAGGGGGGGGAGTATAGAGCCTACAACCGTACTTCATAAATACCAGTAGTGTTTACACTGATTCTGTGACGTTTTAACTCTCAAACTAAGACCTGCTTCATGCGAATGTATACAAGTGAATATCGAGTCACATATGGCATGGCAAGAACGAGAGTATGAAGGAATAAACGAGGGATTAAACGGTGAATTATTATTGTCGTGGTCCCCAGAAACTGCATAAAAGGACAAAGCGTAGACGCGAACTTTGCAGCTGGTTTCAGAGGTGGTTGTGGCTGAGGCAATTGGATTATAACTCAGATCAATGCATTGTTTCTTCTAATTTCTTAGATAGTAATAAGGTTTTATATATATATACATATATATATATATATATGTCTGCTTGCTACATGTAGCATTGTGTGGTATTAAAGAATTATGAAATATCTTGGTGCACTTAGAATATTGGTAGTCTCAGTGGAAAAATACCAGATAAGATTCACATATGGAATTGTGTTTGTCAAGCACCTTTCTGTAATTGCCAGACATTGGAACCAAGAACATACTATAACAACTCTGGTAACATCATATACACTCAAAGATATCAAGAGCATCAACGTGGAAAACACATAACTGTGAGAATATGCATTACTGCAATAATAGATATTACGTCAGGAATACATGTTGCTACTAAAATATATATTACTGCTGAAATAGGTATTTCGACCAGGAATGGACAATACTCCATAAATACATGTTAGTCATCATGTAGCATGTCCTTTATAGAACTTCGCTCCCATCACAGTCTGTCTGAAAGAACTAGTTCCCGTGCCAAAATTCCAGCCTCAGCAACAGTCATACCCAGGCATGCTTGGATATCTTGGTGCCATCGTCTTCTTGGTCTACCCCTTCCTCTTTTACCTGGCACCATACCTTCCATCACTGTTCTCTCCAGTCGGTTGTGTCTCTTGATGTGACCAAAGTATTTGCATTTTCTAGCCACAATGGAATGGATAAACCAGTTCTTCTCTTTGCTCAACTCTTGACGAATGTCTACATTTGTCTTTTTTCTCTGTCCAGGGTATTCTAACGATCTTTCTGTAACATTTTGACACGAAGGATTCTATTCTTTGTCTGGAAGTTTTAGTAATTGTCCATAATTTGCACCCATAAGCTGCCGCATGAAAAACACAGGCTCTCAAGATTTTTACTTTTATCATTTTGTTGCTGCTCTGCCATAATTTCTTCAGGCTGTTCAGTCTCTGCATTGCCCTGGCTAGTCTTCTTCTGATTTCTTTCGAGCAGTCGCAATTTGAGTTAATCCTGGAGCCCAGATATTCAAAATGTGTGACCTGATCTATTTCCTCACCACCCACTGGAAATTCATGCTGACATTGTGTTTTATCGGTGGTCATTATCTTCGTTTTCTTTATGTTTATAAACAGGTTTTGATCTTTACTGTATTCATTTACAGCTGAAATTAACTGCTCCAGGCCTTCTGCACTTCTTGATAGTATCACTGTGTCGTCTGCCTATCGTAACTCTGGAATCTCGTTTCCGCCAATGGTAAATAGGTCGAAGCATTCAATGCTCTCTTCTTCTCGAACATTTCCCATTATACATTCCGCATATATGTTGTATAGTTAAGGGTGAGAGGATACATCCCTGTCTTACTCCCTTTTGTTCTGCAAACCAATCTTATGTTTTCCCAGTTACTCGGATAGCGGCTTGTTGGTCTTAGTATAATGTTTCAATGAGATGAACAATATGCACAGGAAACCCCATTTCCTTCATGATTTTCCACAGATGTGGATGTTTTACCGCATCGAAGGCCGTGGTGTATTCAATGAAACATGTGTACAGGTCTACATTAAACTCTCTACATTTTTCGTAGATATTCCTCATATTGAATATGTGGTACCTGGTTCCTCTGTCTTTCCTAAAACCTGCCTGGACTACGTGAATTTCAGATTCAAACCTTTTCTCTATCCTTCTTAATAGGATTCGCAAGGGTATCTTGCCATCGTGGCAGATCATCGCAATAGTTTGGTAGTTCGTGCACAGCTTCAGGTTGCCTTTTTTGGGGAGGGGAATATACATTGATTTCTTCCATGCTTCTGGCCACTCAGCACTGTGCCATATCTGTTTACACAGCTTTGGATAGACTCGAGCACTAACATCCCCTCCTGCTTGTATTAGCTCTGATTGTATGTCATCACATCCTGGGGACTTTCCCTTTTTCAGGGTTCTGATTGCTGAACGTACTTCCACCAATGTTGGTTCAGGTTCTTTCTCATATACACATATTACTATAGGCATAAATATTACAAAGTATGCATATTTTACTCCAAAGATAGATATTACTACAGGCATATATAGTAGATAGTTTGAAACATGAACATCTTATACAGAAGATACTAGACGTCAAGATTCAAGAGAATAGAGGACCTTGGCGATTAAGACTCACCTTTACATCTCAGGCATGCAGGGACATTAAAGTACGAACGTATGCTGGACGAAAAAAAAATGCAGAGTATAGAGTCAAATGGAGAGACATACTCAGACAACCTGTACGTAAAAGCATATATTACTTACCGTATAAATAAATACAAGTACTACTGCAAGAATAGCGGGAGATTGAGACAGTTCTGGGCTTGGTAGTGGGAGTTTGAGAACGGTCAGGGCTTGGTAGCGGGAGATTGAGAACGTTCATGGCTTGGTAGCAGAACAGTGAGAACGTCCTGGGCTTCGTAGCGGGAGATTTAGAAAGTTCTGGGCTTGGTAGTGGGAGATTGAGAACGTTCAGAGCTTGGTAGCGGGAGATTGAGAACGTTCAGAGCTTGGTAGCGGGAGATTGAGAACGTTCAGAGCTTGGTAGCAGGAGATTGAGAACGTTCAGAGCTTGGTAGCGGGAGATTGAGAACGTTCAGGGCTTGGTAGCGGGAGATTGAGACAGTTCTGGGCTTGGTAGTGAAAGATTGAGAACGTTCAGGGCTTGGTAGTGGAAGATTGAGAACGTCCAGGGCTTGGTAGCGGGAGATTGAGAACGTTCAGAGCTTGGTAGCGGGAGATTGAGACAGTTCTGGGCTTGGTAGCGGTAGATTGAGAACGTCCAGAGCTTGGTAGCGGGAGATTGAGACAATTCTGGGCTAGGTAGCGGGAGATTGAGAACGTTCTGGACTTGGTAGCGGGAGATCGAGAACGTTCTGGACTTGGTAGCAGGAGATTGAGAACGTTCTGGACTAGGTATAGGGTAATTGAGAACGAACGTAGAAGATAAAAAAGAAGTACAGGAATGTACATTATTACATGAATATATATTCAACATGGACATATAAGTATAAGGTTACAGGAACGACCATGGTTGCGACAATAGTCATAGGTTCAGGAATGGACGTTATCATGACGCAAATGTAACTGTCGACATAGACACCATTGAAACAGATACATATAGCATAATATATAATACTACGGGTTTTATTGTAATGTGTAGGTAGAGAGTCGGATTAGCGTAGAACACTTGTATTTCATGGCAAATGTATAAAGTTCAATTATCATTACAAGTACGGGCCTGTCAACCTGGATGTAAATTAGTATATGTTTACTGGTATGGGAGAACATGCAGCGAGGAAGAAAACCGGGCGACCAATCTCATGAACAAGTTGTTAACTTCGTGTAATGACGATTCGATCATCTCATTCTGAACATGGTGTCATCTATTGGGCTATTGATACCATACATTTAGACATTACAAGGGGAATAGACATTACTGCGATATAGTCATTACTGCGAGACAGATATTACTACAAGAAAGTCTATAATCCGGAATGGACACTACTGCGAGACATACATTGATTAAAGACAGACATTTCAACAGGATAGGCATAACTGAAGAAATATGCGTTTCTTCGGGATATACATTACAACATCATATGCATTATTGTTAGGATATACATTACTACAGCAGATGCATTATTTTTAGGATATACAATACTACATCATATGCATTATTGTTAGGATTCACATTACTGCGGGAATAAACATTAAAACGCGAATAGGCAGTCCACCAGGTTTGCGGCGTTCTCTTCATCAATCATCAACTCTCGGTACAACAACTATCCATCAACGCTAGATTTACCATCTTAATCGTTCAAGTGTACGTCTGATCTGCAGAAAAATAGTAGGAGGATCAGGACGATTTCCACTACCAGCTCATCGATACACTCCAAGAATGCCGCACCCATTACGCAGCTGTCATCGGAGACTTCAGCGCCTGAATTGGATCCAGTTAAAACGGGGAAAGATACACCAGACCATACTCCACAGAAAGGCGAAACGAGATGGGGGAGAAACTGGCAACCTCCTGCGAGACACATCACTTCTACAATGACAATAGTTTCTTCGATAAGCCATGTCTGGAACGATGGACACATGTCAGCCCCAAAGGTAAACACTGCCATGAAGTGGCCCACATACTCTCCATACGTCGAATATACACAGGTAACGACGATCGCTTAGTGTGTGCATGTCTCATCTTCGACCTTAACGAGATACGAAAGAATCAACATCGGTACAGAAGGCAAACTGCTTGCACCCTAAATATAACATCTGCTAGAACGCTTTTAGGGCAGCAGAACACCTAGATGAGGTCGTTGAAAATCTCATCAGCACCATCATGAACATACAAAAAGCCAGCCAAACTTCGGAACCAAACATATAACAAGCCACATCTCCCTAACCACAAAGAACCTTCGCGATCAGCGCCGCAAAATGATCAGCAATCAAACATCAAGGTGTTCAATACGCTCAGCATTCAATACGCTCAAATCACTCGCTCCAATGCTGAGCACAAGCACCTGATCCAATCTCTTAAAGCAGCAGACAGAACGAAAGTGACCACACATCTGCAGATAGAAAGAGTCATCTGCAGCTTCTACATTAACTTAGTCATCGCTTCCAACCCTTCAACCAAATCAACTACACTTCCCTCACTACTCTCACCCTTCCTGATTTCAGAACTCCGAAGTGCTACTGAAAGTATGATCTCTGGCAAGTCCGCAAACAAGGACGTATTCACGGTAGAGACACTAAAGGACCACCCACGCTATGCAGCGATTGCACAACAATTCACGCGTTTTCAAGAAGAGAAAGCAATATTATCGGACTGGCGAGAGTGGAACACTGTCTTACTATACAAGAAATGAGACTAATAAGCCATGGCTATCGACCTTTCGCCTTCTTCTCAGTACTGTACAAAGTATCCATCCTCTTCTTCTTCTTCGTACGCAGTCAGACAGTAACCATTATTTTTTCGAAAAAAGCGGCGGTCATCCTGAGGCTGTCGCCACTGCTATAGAGCTTGTCTTGCAGTTCCACTGGTGATGGCCACATCTGCTCTCTCTGATTCTCGTATGTCGGGCAGTTCTGCAGCAGATGTTCAGCGGTCATTTTACCAGTACCGCACGGGCATTCGTCGGTACCACCTATCTTCAATTTGTTGAATAGGTGGTACCTCAGTCTATTGTGGCCAGTGCGAAGTCTGAAGACAACGACCTGCTCTCTTCGGTTCAACTGGCTATAGGCATCGTTTTTGGTGTAGCCAGTATGTTCGATTTCCCATTTGGTCATGTATCTGGCTTTGATAAGCCGTTTTGACTCTTCGTACGTCATACTAGTATCTGTTTGTGGTAGTCTTGCGCCTTCTTTTGCCAGTCTGTCTGCCTCCTCGTTGCCTTGGATGTTGCAGTGTGATGGGACCCACTGTACCACTACCTTTTTTGGTGCGGACTGCTGGCACAGTTTGCAGAGTGCTGCTCTTAAGTCATTAAGCTCAGTGTTTTTCTGGCTTTTTAGCGCTGTGACTACGGCCAGAGCATCTGTAAAGAGGACTATATGGCTTTCATTTTCATTGTGTGTCACCATTTCTTCCAATGCCGCCCTCAGTGCCTCTGCCTCCGCTCTGAAATTGCTTGTGTACTTACCAGTAGCGAATGACAGTGTTATTTGTCTGCCATTTGGTAGGTTCAGGAATGCTCCTGCCCCTCCGTTCTGTGTAGTATTTGTTACAGAACCGTCGGTGTATGCATGGGTCCAGTCTATGCTTGGGTAGCTTTTCGATATGAAGCTTAGGGTAGTATCTCTCCTTTCTTTTTCAGTCTGGCAGTTTTTGTTTCCAATACGTGGTATATTTTCTACCACCTCTGGAAATATATCCTGCCTCCAGGTAGGTTTTCGTACAGTAGTGATGGGCTTTGGTGTTGTTAGTGCGTTTATGGGATCTTCGTGCATCTTTGCTTTGGCTATTTCTGCAAAGTTTCTCCGCTTTAGTTTCCCATTTCCCAAATTGTTCAGTCTCTAGTGCATTGGATGGTCAGTCAGTCTTCGGAGTTTCTCCGACTGCAGCTGGGCTCTGCAGTCTCTTCTATCGGTCATGGATTGCAGTTTTGTAATCGTTTCAAGTTCTACAATTGTACAAGGTATTCACCAGATGCCTGTTGGCGATGATCCGCAATACCACCGAGGAAGTCCAACCCATAGAGCAGGCTGGGTTTAAGCGCACCTACATCACGCTGGACCACATAACCATCTGTTGCTGCTTGATTAAGGCACCAAGAGAGCACCACACACTGCTCCAAAATCCCAGAGCCTGTAGATATTTTCAAATGTGAAATGGATGTAATGGGATTAAAATCATTCTATATTACAGAGAAAAGGGTTCTAACAAATGGAATGGGCTGAAAGTGGATGTATCCAGGTCAAAATGGTATCCATCCAAAGATGCTGTTTGATATAAGATACCAACTGGCAAAACCATTGACTATGTTATTTTCTCGGTCGCTTGCAACGGGGATTGTTCCAAGAGATTGGAGGGAAGGAGTTATTTCCTTATTCAGGAAGGGAAGGACATCAGATCCAGCTAATTATGGACCGGTGAGTTTAACGAGCATGGTCTGTATATTGGTAGAGTCTATAATCAAAGAGAACATTATAATGTGTCTGGACAGGTTTAATCTAATCATAAAATGGTCATCATGGGTTTACTAGAAGGAGATTGTGCTTAACAAATCTATTGGAATTTATGGAGGAGGTTTCTAAAATGATAGATAGGGAGGAAGGAGTGGATATTATTTATCTAGATTTTGCAGGGGCTTTTGATAGAGTACCTCATCGAAGATTATTTATAAAGTTAAAATCACATGGAATAGGTAGGGAGGTTCCCGCAAGGCTTGAAAGTTGGTTAACGGGAAGAAGGCAGACAGTGGGCATAAATAAGGAGTACTCTGAGTGTTGTGAAGTAAAAAGTGGAGAGTCACACGGTTCGGTTTTGGGACGGATATCTTTCTTGATGTGTATGAACGATTTGGACATTGATGTAGGATCCATGATTGAAAAATTTGCAGATGACACAGGGCTATGTAGAAGTGTCTCATCTATGGCAGAGGTGGATATATTCAGGTCGAATTTAGATCAAATTCGAGACTGATCTGTGAAATGACAAATGTAGTTTGGTATAGATAAATGTTTCAGTCATCCACATGGGTGGATCCAAAATGGAACATAATTACAGAATGTGCGAGTGCAATATTAGAATGACAGAAAAGGAAAGAGAACTAGAGATTTAAAATAGAGCATGCAGGGAAAATGGATGTGCAGGTAGCATTGCATAAGGCAGAAGCAATGCCGGATATGATAAAAATAAAAATTACACATAGGAGTAAGGAGGTGATTGTCAAATTGTGTAGAGCATTAGTTGGAGACCTGGATTGGAGTACTGTGTACAGGTGTGGAGTTCTTGTCGTAGAGGAAGGAATACAGAGAAGAGCGACAAGACTGATGGTGGGATTCCAGAGTTACAGTTGCGAGGAGGGACTCGGAAAAACCTGCCTACTGTGTCTGGAAAAGAGAAGAATTCGAGGTGACTTAAGACATATTGATAAGATGATCAAAGGAACGGATACATTTGACTATAATAAGTGTTTTTTTCAAAACGCAACCATCTACAAGAATAAGAGGGCACAGATACAAATTAACTAAAGAAAGATCCAGATTGGATATTAGGAAATATTTGTTTAGCCAGAGATGGGTGAAGGCTTGGCATGCATTACCACAGGAGGTGGAGGAGGCAGAGGCAGTTAATGCATTTGAGAATAGATTGGATGTGCATAGTTTTTAGATCAGGGTAATGCAGATGTGACTGGTTGTCTACCGACTCTGATGAGTCTTCTAAGCCAGTATAAAAACGTTAAGTTAAATTAAGTTAAGTTAGTGTTGACATTCTTCGACTACAAAACGGCGCTTGAGTCGGTCGAACTAGAATATGTGTGGAAAGCTCTGGAAGAGCAGGAAGTTAAAGCTGGCTACATAGACATGTTGAAACGTTGTTATCATGGATGCACGACCATCATTCGCCCATTCACACCCCTGATAATTATCGCCGAGGAGTGCAAGAAAGCGAGCCTCACCAAAAATATAGAAACAAAACGAAAGTTATGCGCTACCGTTTTGCGGTGCCCAACCTTATGTCCCTAATGTCCCTAAACGATACACCACTAGAGTACATCTACCTCGGCCGCCTCCTCAACATCTTCCTCGGCCCCCCCCCCCCTCCTCAACATCTACCTCGGCCGCCTCCTCAACACCTATCTCGACCGCCTCCTCAACACCTACCTCGGCCGCCTCCTCAACATCTACCTCGGCCTTCTTCCTCAAAATCTACCTCGGCCGCCTCCTCAACATCTACCTCGGCCACTACCTCAACATCTACCTCGGCCGTCTCCTCAACATCTACCTCGCCCCCCCCCCCCTCAACATATACCTCGGCCCCTTCCTCAACATCTACCTCGGCCGCCTCCTCAACATCTACCTAGGCCCTATCCTAAACATCTACCTCGGTCGCCTCCTCAACATCTACCTCGGCCCCCTCCTCAACATCTACCTCAGCCGCCTCCTTAACATCTACCTCGGCCGCCTCCTCAACATCTACCTCGGTCACCCACCTCCTCAATATCTACCTCGGCTGCCTCCTCAACATCTACCTCGGTCGCTCCTCAACACATACCTCGGCCCCCTCCTCAACATCTACTTCGGCCACCTCCTCAACATCTACCTCGGCCTCCTCCTCAATATCTACCTCGGCCCTCTCCTCAACATCTACCTCGGCCTCCTCCTCAACATCTACCTCGGCCCCCCTCCTCAACATCTACCTCGGCCGCCTCCTCAACATCTACCTCGGCCACCTCATCAACATCTCCCTCGGCCGCCTCCTTAACTCGGAAAAGTAACGTTAAGCCCGGAATGCCAGGCACCGACGAGCAGGCTGGATCGCATTGAACTCGATAAAGGCGGCAACATACACCACAAGAGACACAAGACTGCGAGCAGACATATTTGACTCAGTGGTCCTACCAGCGCTGTGCTATGGATAGCAATCCTGGTCTCTGACACAACTATGGAAATCCAGCTAAGGAGAACACATGCCTCGCTGGGCGGGGCAAGTAGTCAGAAGGAAAGACGAACGCTGGAGCACAGCAATCACTCTGTGTTACCCGTGCGGCAAAAACAAGACCACCTGGCAGACCCCCCCCCCCCCCCCCCCTCTCCACTAGATTGTAAGATTCGCTAGAGCTGCAATACACTCGCGATTCTAATACAAGCAAGTTAGCCATCCACTGAACAATTCGTGTCCGAGACACAAGTTAGCCATCCACTGAACAATCCGTGCCCGAGACACAAGTTAGCGATCCACTGAATAATTCGTGTCCGAGACACAAGTTAGCCATCCACTGAACAATCCGTGCCCGAGACAGAATCGACTGGAAACCGAGATGAGACCACCAGAAAACAAAAAAAAACATGTCACTGTTCGAGTCTAACCCGCTAAGCAGAAAAATGCACCCGGCTACTACCAACTCGCACAAGAGTTAGGACTTTCCTGTACAAGGGCTAACGTGCTTGTAGAGGCACATGTCGACTAAGACTGACTAAGATAGGTATTTCTATGGATATATTCATTAGTGCTGGGAAAAAACTACGGTAATAGACATTTCTACAAGAATAGGCGTTACTGTGGAGAAGACATTTTTGTGTGGAAAACAATACTAGGGCGATGAATTATTCCGAGAAAATATACATCATAAAAGTGTACTGTATATCCGTTAGAACAGTTTACTTTAGTTTTTAAATCCGTAACCGTATGTTATTATCTGGAAGGGCTTTTAGCAATCAGAAAATAATGACACATACGCTGGTGAACAGAGAGCAAAGGTTACACGGGGGAAGGGAGCAGAACCCATTAGGACCTTGAGTAAGTTCGCGTAAAACCCTCACCAAGTGAATAATTTCTGTCTTTAACTCTTGTTATTTGTATTCTTCTTCAGCAGCCTTGGGGAAAACGATATATATTTTCTCTTGCGTTTCCTTTACCTCACAATATCGAGATTGATATAGCTCTTGACGGTGATTGTGAAAAACGCACAGTAGAAAGACTTTACACAATGATATCTTAAGGATTTCCAGCACTGTTTAAGGCAGAGTGTAGGCTCTACTTCTGAGTAGGCTAAGTGGCAATACAGAATAGTATGTAGGCTGGAAACTCCAGAGCCGAACCTTCCACAGCCTAGTTAGCAGCAGAAAGGAAACCATCCACTATCTTACCACAAATAGCCACAGTAAAATCCCCAAAAGGCAAGCCTAGGAATACAGGAGGCGTCACCTTCTAAGGAACGATCATTTGTTTAAACAGACTATTTGGTTAGCTTTTGGCTTTCCGGCATGAGATGCTGATCCGTCTGATTATATACCATTATTCCAGCAGTCCCAATATTTGTCGTTGCCCTGCAACATTTGTGGAAGTCTTTTTTGCAGCTTTCTTCCAAACCCAGTTGATCTTACTCACTCCGTGGAATGTGCAGTACCAAGTGTTGGGAAGCCCTCTACACTAAAAGTGTTACTTTTTGTACTTTTGAATAAGTCTTCTTGTTACACTGAACGTACAGGCAGCACACGTTTCTATATTTTATTCTATTGCTTATTTTGTAAACAAACTTACCGACAGCAAACAGAAGTAAATACACACAAGTTCTGCAACAAAGAGCTAAATTTAGTTCGTTCAAAATCTGTTTATTGGGGCATAACAATAATTTCATAACACATTCTGTATGTGCATTCCTCTGATATAATTAAGAGCCGTATATGTTACTTAAGATTGACTGTAAAGATATTGTAAAATTATATTTGTAATACTAGTTTAAGTAAGTAAAAGATGCAATAACATCCACGTTACAGCCCAGACCTCGACTTCAGCGATTTTCACTTGTTTGGACCCCTAAAATAATTCATGGAGGTCAGCATTTCAGCACTATTGACTAAGTGAAACAGAGTGTCCTGGATTGGTTCAGACATACTGATAATTCTTTCTACGCTGAAGCTTTTCAAGCATTACCTTAACGGTGGCATTTTTACTAATTGACATTTAAAAAAATAAATTACACAATATATATCTCAAACTATATATATATGGCACCAAGATATCCATGAATGCCTGGGTATGACTGTGGCGGAGGCTCGAGTTTTGGCAAGGGAACGAGTTTTTATTTCAGACAGACTGTGATGGGAACGACGTTCTATAAAGGACATGCTACATGATGAATATATATATATATATATATATATATATATATATATATATATATATATATATATATATATATATATATATATAAAGAGTTATTTTTACCAGCAAAGATTTAATGGAAATTGGTGACACAAATATTACCAGATCGTGTGCTGAATAAATCGCATGCCAGAAAATAAAATGGTTCTGTGATGTCATTACTACTGAATGCATATGCTACTAGAAAATCTGGCTGCCGGATATGATGAAGCCCGTAGCAGATGGATCAGTGACACAATAGAAAGACTACAACAAAACATGCTGACAACAACCGACGCAACACAATTTACCAAAGAATGGAGACCAGCTTCCGTCCTCGCTCAACGGCACAAGTAGACGTAAAAAGCAAAGTAAAGTAAGTAGAAAAGATTATAAGGAAAGAAAATATTGATGGATATTTGGAGCGAGAGAGATTTAGTGAATGGTGTCTCGGGATAAAATAGGAAGCAAGGGTATACGGTAATTATGTGTCTAGATTGAAGGCGTGGCACGTTATATTTTCTGATGGATGGACGTAGTTAAATGTATCGAGGGGGCGGTATAAGGAGGTCCGAGCATTCATCACAGAATGTTTCAGATAGATTTCAGTAGTGATACTCTGCGGAAGATAATTGAAGAAGAGTACTTTAGGGTACACTTGGTCGGAGGGCGGGGAGGGGGGGGGGAGATTAATAAAAAAGAGGCAGAAAAGAAAGACACAGTATACAGTGCGAGAGAGAGAGAGAGGGGAGGAAGGAGAGAGAGAGAGAGAAAGAGAGAGAGAGAGATAAGAAGAAAAAGATATGTATTCAAGCTCCCGTCACCCCCACCCCTCCCTCCTATCCCTGCGACCTCCCCCCCCCCCCCCCAAGGCCCCCTACCCTCCCGAGAAATCAATAGGTTACTGAGCCACCTCGAGCAGATAACACAGAGTGTGGAAACCAATGGTTTCAGTAACCCGACGGCTATACATACTTCTACCCCTACCTCGCATGCGACTTCCCTGCTAAGCCCACGATTCATTAGCAATTTCCCATGCCTGTAAATTGCCAATTTATTGATTGTCCATATCCAAGAAGCGGTCACTGACTAAGCTCATAATGTCGCCCCACATATATTCAAAGTTGCTGCTATGAAAATCGTAAATATAAGCCTCAGTTCCTTCATTTCCACCAATCCCAGTATGAACAGGACAAAAGATCCAAATAGTCCTCAAATAGAGGTTAGTATATATGAAGAGAAAGTGTCTTCATTGTCAAATGTAGTGCCTGGTTTTCTCTACTTCATCGTCCAATGTAGTGCCTGGTTTACCCTACTTCATCATCAAATGTAGTGCCTGGTTTTCTCTACTTCTTCATCAAATGTAGTGCCTGGTTTTTCCTACTTCATCGTCAAATGTAGTGCCTGGTTTTCCCTACTTCATCGTCAAATGTAGTGCCTGGGTTTCCCTACTTCATCGTCAAATGTAGTGCCTGGTTTTCCCTACTTCATCGTCAAATGTAATGCCTTGTTTTCTCTACTTTATCGTCAAATGTAATCCCTGGTATTCATGATAATATGTTCCTTCTTCGACCATATTTCTTTTGAGCATTCTGCACTTCAGCTGCTGCGTGTGATTTCGGCAATATCGTCGTGTCATCCCAAATCCAAACTGCATGACATATCCGTAATGCCATCCCATATCTGTACTACAATCACAGATCCTACTGACATGCTTGACCTGTAACTGATGTCTTATTTAAACGTGAATATAAGACTGAGAGTCATACTGAATGAGGAGTAGCAATGTGGAGATGAACGGACATCCATTGATAAAAAAATACTTAAGGTATGGGTATTATAAAAAGAACACCTTGAATTAGCACAAAAAGAACTTACAATTTAAATGGCCTTAAAGTTAAAAAAAACCTGAATATCCTGCATTCCTTTTAACGAAGGTAACTAATAATACCAATTTATGATATCACCCCAGTATGCAGGTGGAAAGTAAGAGTTGCTCCCTGCCTGGTTTATATTAACAGAAGGAGATTTGTAAATAGGACAACAGTATCTCAAAGCATAACCACCAGACGAGTTTGTAAAACTAGACAGCAGGACGTTAGAGAGACACGAAGAAAACCGAACAGACTGATCGATGGTGATAAAGAAACACTAGAAGGCACGAGTTCAAAATATCAGCCTACAAAAATAGCACAAGAGAGTAACGTGCACATTTCCTTAACATATAACGATATACTTGTACAACAACACAGTGACATAGGCAATATTCATGTCATTATTAGACAAATAATCATCTTATCGTTTCTACGGCATTCTTATCTCCGCGGGGAAGTCTGCCCCAGCGGTATATGTTATTTTACTATGTGGTTTCTGTAATAACATAGTTTATATTTCCATTCTGCTTGCTCTCGTATAAAAACCTCTACTTGTTATCTCACATTGCCAGACTTCTCATTTCCCAATGGTGGACGTTGAAATCGCGTATAGCTGAATTTGTTATATTCCGTAGCCCACACAGTTATCTCCCATAGCCGAGCTAGTTATCCACCCATGATCGAGCAAGTTATCTCCCATAATCGGTCTTGTTATTTCCGATAATCGACTTGTTATTTCCCATAGTCGAGCATATTACCTCCCATAACTGGGCTAGTTATCTCTCACAGCCGAGCTAAACATCTCCTATAGTCAAACGTTCTCCCATAGTTGTGGCTGTTAACATTCATAGTCGAGCTAGTTATCTCCAATAGCCGAGTTAGGTATCTCCCCTCAGCGAGCTTATTATCTCCCATAGCTCACATAGTTATCTTCCATGGTCGAGCTAGTTATCTGCCATGGTCGAGTTAGCTGTCTCCCTTAGCCGTGCTAGTTAGTACCCATTGCCGAGATAGTTATCGCCTATAGCCAAGCTAGTTATCTACACATAATCGAACAAGTTATCTCCCATAGCTCAGCTGGTTATCTCCCATAGCCGAGCTAGTTATCTCCCTTAACCGAGCTAGTTATCTCCCATAGCCAGGCTAGTTATCTCCCATAGCCGAGCTAGTTATCTCCGTTAGCCGAGATAGTTATCTTCCACAGCTAAAATAGTTATCTCCCATAACCGAGCTAGTTATCGCCCATAGCCGAGCTGGTTATATCCCATTGTCGAGCTTGCTGTCTCCCATAGCCATGCTATGTATATTTCATAGTCGTGCTAGTTATATCACATATCGGAGCTAGTTATCTCCTGCAGGCGAGCTAGTTGTCTCCCGTAGTCCAGCTAACTATCTCCAGTAGCCAAACGTGTTATTTCCCGTATCCGAACTTGTTTTCTTCCGTAGTCGAGCTATTTTCTTCTATATCCGATCTTGTTATCTCCTGTAGCGAAACTTGCTATCTTCAGTAGCCGAACTTGTTAATCGCCATTAGAATAGCTAGCTATCTTCCGTAACCGAACATGTTATCTCTTATAACCGAACTTGGTATCACCATTAGCTTAGCTAGCTATCTCATGTAGCCGAACTTGTTATCTCCCATAACCGAGCTTGTTAGCACATACCCCCCAAGCCCGAACTTGATTTCCAACATTGTCAAGCTTGAGTTTTGTTAATCCACAAACCAAAATTTGATATTTTTACCCACACTCAAGTCTGAGCATGTTAGCCGACAAACTCAAGTCGGAACGGGCTAACTCAAATCCCCATGTCTTAGTCTGCCAGCCAACATTTCTGCCTGAGCTTGCTAGTCCAAATACCCTAAATATTGATCATGGGAGTATGCATAATATGAGCTTGTGGTCCACATATCCAAGCTCGAGATAGCTAGTCTCCATGCCCAAGCATGAGCTAGCTTGTCTCTATGCCTGCTAGCCAACCTAGCTATCCTCCGTATCCACACCTTACTTGGCTATCCTTTTTACCCACGCCTAACCTAGCTATCCTCCGTATCCACGCCTTGCTTGGCTATCCTCTTTACCCACGCCTAACCTAGCTATCCTCCGTATCCACGTCTTACTTGGCTATCCTCTTTACCCACGCCTAACCTAGCTATCCTCCGTATCCACGCCTTACTTGGCTATCCTCTTTACCCACGCCTAACCTAGCTATCCTCCGTATCCACGCCTTACTTGGCTATCCTCTTTACCCACGCCTAACCTAGCTATCCTCCGTATCCACGCCTTACTTGGCTATCCTCTTTACCCACGCCTAACCTTGCTATCCGTCGTACGCAAACATGAGCTACCTAGCCTCCATACTGTTCTGAAACTTCGTGAAGGACGATTCGCTACACGGCTACCTAGGCAATGGTATTGCTACATTGTGACGTAATTAACACACACCCCACCCCCTACACACACACACACACACACACATCTTCCAAGTCACACAACACACCAAAGTAGGACGTGTTTTGTATGCGACTTTTATTGCGATGTGAAAAACTCGTTCACAAAATATACTAATAGCTAAATTATTGTTATGAATGTCTGGTCCTTGTCGTATTTAGGAGGTCATATAAAAGATTCTAGCGTCTGGGTAGCAGAGTGGTTGAGCGCCCGGTTCTCATGGCGATGGGTTCGATCCCCGTTTTCAATACGCTTCAGTCGACTTAGTAGAAAATTATACGTGGGAAATGGGTAAAGAATAAAAGGCAGCAAAGAAAGGAACTAGCCATCACACCTCAAACAAAGTTCAGACCTTGCATAATAAAGTCTATAGCACTCCATCCCCGACAGCAGCGTCTCATATGGCATTACCTTCATCGTTCTATATCAACGTTGAAGGTCAAAATCTGCATATGTTACAAATCACCTGTCCTCGTTTTAAAGGTATGTTATGAAATGTGTGAACTTGATGTGAAGAAGGTCTGCTATAAAGGACTTGACCTATCTGTGAAGGTCTGTTTTTAAAGGGAATGACGTCGATATGATGATCTGTTATTTAGGGAATGACGTCGATATGATGATCTGTTATATAAGGAATGGCGTCGATGTGAAGATTTGTTATATAAGGAATGACGTCGATGTGAAGGTTTGTTATATAAGGAATGACGTCGATGTGAAGATTTGTTATATAAGGAATGACGTCGATGTGAAGGTTTGTTATTTAAGGAATGACGTCGATGTGAAGATTTGTTATATAAGGAATGGCGTCGATGTGAAGGTTTGTTATTTAAGGAATGAAGTCGATGTGAAGGTTTGTTATATAAGGAATAATATCGCTGTGAAGAAGGTCTGTTATGTAGGGCTTGATCTCGATATGATGAAGGTCTGTTATTAAGGACTTGACTTCGTTTTGAAGACGGTCTCAGTTTTGGGATCGAAGAAGAAAGGCAAAGCCAGGACCAACCATGCAGTTCTGAAATCGAATGTGTCAGGCCGAAAGAAGTAGATATTGTAGCCTCTATATGAAGTACTGAACAACATTACAAACGTTCTTTTGATGACGGATACCAGAAAGAATAAAAACATCATTTAACTATAGTTAATGCACTTCATATTTCTTTAAAACATTAAATTCGCTACTTAATTAACATTCTCAACACTAATGTAAAGACGATTCTGTAGTATTGTCCTAAAACATGAATAACCACCATTATGGTGCAGACTTGCATAAAAGATATCTGCGCAGGTTGGAATGGGATTGGGTATTACAGAACCACTGATGTGAATATGTGGGATATATAAAGGTGAAACAGGACATGAAGAGATGCTGGCCTAGGTGTGGTCATACAATAGGGAAAGCAGTTGATATTGTTACTAGGCATCTCTGTCCTGGAACCCTAGAAATAAGATAAGTAAAAGCACGCCTACACATTTATGTAGGAGAGAGTTTGACGCAAATATAAGAGAGACTTGGAAAATGCGAACTGTGATGGGACAGATAGCCCACTACAGAAAGATATAGTGTTGATCTGTTAAAGATCTATATTCCACTAGAAGTTTAAGTTTTGATTCATGGATTTCTTTATTTGAATGACTGTGATTAGTATTAGCAAAAAATATATCCGGAAACAGTTTGCTGCCGGGTTTTCCGTGTCACGCATTACATGCGTATGTAGTGTCTAGTAGTAGTGGCTGTGGCTTTAAGTTTTACATGATGATGGCGCTAAATTAAAATATTTTTCTCTTCTATCGATTTTCTGAATTTTTTATTTTATTTGTGCTGTTGCTTAGATGTTTGCCTCACTAGTTTCTACTGGCGGAAGCGCCCCCCCCCCCCCCCCCCCCATCCCGTTCCACCCCAGACCGTAGTCCATTGGTCGATATCAGAACTTGCTTGGAAAGTTGTAGTTTTCGACTATTTTCCTGGTCCACAAAGGAGTACTCAACGTGGCTAAATATATTGCATGGTCAATTTGAAATTTGGCTAGCTTTTTACCTCACGATGCACAATACAAGACAAACGGGTGCACACCAGCACATGGAATCGCTGGTCAGGAATAACCTGATAGAGACTTCAGTATACTAAGGCACAGCTTGTGTGACGTTAGGTGGCTAGTTCCCTTCCTTGTTGTCTTTTTCCTTCCTAACCGTAGGTCAGACACACATTGGCCGCTGGGTCGAATTCGGCGTGACGATTGTAGGTGTTGAGCCCCGTATCTTTGTCATGTAAAGCGAGTGCTCTACCCCTACGCAACATACATATATCCTCGTCGCTGATATTGCTTTATATGATAAGTTATTTATAGAGTTGAGTATGCTGGGATTTTATTTTTGTTAGATGTTAGCAAAGACTGACATCAGGGTGGAGTAAAAGATCAAGGCATCACCTAACTTTCTCGTAGCGCTCCTGCAAACAGCAGTCTGGCCAACAAGGTACAGAACAGCACTGTAATCCCCATAGTTGTGAACTTATATATTACATTACAGCCCAGAGACCTCGGGATGGAGGTAGGGCCACTGTAACCGACACCAGACAAACATCGTCAACAGTTATATAAACATTATATTAACTCAGTTCGAGTGGCTTCCAATAACAAAGAAGCACAACTTTGTTAAGTGGAGTGACAGTTCCATTACTCGTTGTCCTTCTTTCTCTGCCCTGTTTCTTTGTCCTGTTTCTATGTTCTGCTTTTCTGATTTGTTTCTATGATCTGCTATCTCTGTACTGTTTTCCTGCTCCGTTTCTATGTCCTACTTCCTATTTAATAATTTTTCTCGTTTGAATACCGAACTGTCCCAAACCTGTTTTCCCTGTAGTGTTTCACTGTCCGGATGTCATAATCCTGTTTTTCCTGTCAAGCATTATGTGTCCTGTTTTCCTTGTCCTGCTTTCCCTGCTCTGTTCCTCTTGTCCAGCTTTCCATATTATGATTTCCCTATGATGTTTCCTTGTCTTGCTTTCCCTATCCTACTTACCCTATCCTACTTTCCTTATCCTGCTTTCCATATCCTGCTGTCCCTATCCTACTTTCCTATCCTGCCTTCAATATTCTACTTTCCCTATCCTACTTTCGATATCCTGCTTTCCTTATCCGACTTTCCTTATCCTACTTTCCATATCCTGCTTTCCATATCCTACTTACCCTTTCCCGCTTTCCCTATCCTGCTTTCCATATCCGGCTTTCCCTATCCTCTTTTTCCTATCCTACCTTCCCTATCATGCCTTCCATATCCTGCTTTCCCTATCCTGCTTTCCCTTTCCTCTTTTTCCTATTCTACCTTCGCTATCAGGCCTTCCATATCATGCTTTCCATATCCTACTTTCTCTTTCCTACTTTCCCTATCCTACTTTCCATATCCTGCTTTCCCTATCATACTTTCCATATCCTATTTTCCCTCTCCTACTTTCCCTATCCTACTTTCCCTATCCTGTCTTCAATATTCTACTTTCCCTATCCTACTTTCCATATTCTGCTTTCCTTATCCTTCTTTCCCTATCCTACTTTCCCTATCCTACTTTCCATATCCTGCTTTCCATATCCTACTTTCTCTATCCTCTATTTCCGTA